>JAODAL010034993.1:0-15981 GCA_025379985.1 Phyllomedusa bahiana | reverse complement strand
TTTTGAGGCAGTTCTGAAGGCAAAAGGGGGTCCAACCCTTACTACATGGTGTCCCTAAAAAATCCTTTTGAGTGTAATTTATGCAGTGCTGGACTGCCTTTTTGGAAAGAAAATTTAGGGCTTGGAACTCTCCTCTGGCTCGGGCCAAGATTATTTCTAAGGGTGCAGAGTCCACCATTTGGGAAAGGGGGGCCTGCAGTCCCAACAATTTGGGGACAGAGCACGGTCGCTTCTACCTTGGGGAGGGGTTGGACGCAAATTGTCTCTTTGCAATCGTTGAATGAAAAACTGGGGCCATGAGAGGAGGAGCAGGAGCACCGGGACCGGGAGTGTGGAAAAGGGAAAAAACCTTCCTTTCCAGGGGTTTGGGGAAACCCTTTGACTGGCTGTAATGGCTGCATGCCACTGGGTTTTGCTGTGTTGTGGGGCGGCAGGGATGGACCCCACATTGAATCACGTTTCTCTCAGCCACCGGATGGTAGCTGAAATGTGTTAACAGTTTAAATTAGGCTGTGACATCCTATTTTTTGAAAAACTAATGGGTGCCATATGAAATAGAAAAACCGGGTTTCTTAGTTACAGTTTTTGATCAAAATTTGTTTAAGCCCCTCCCAAAAGCGTCAAGGGGGACCCCACACAGGTATCCTAACAAAATGTTACCTTACTAGGGTCCATTCAGACTAAAACCCTTCAGAAGTGATAGGCCCCTTGCTACTGAATTATCCTGCCTGGTTTTAAAATAGGTAAGGGGAGTGCGAACCCAATGAGGTTGCCATCCTCAAATAGAACACAGATTTAATTTGGCGTGCACATCCCAAATTTTTAAAAACGAAGCATAGGTAAAAAAAAAGGCAATAGATCAATACAAATTTCGGGCACACTACAAAACTAAGTAAAACATAAGGTTTAAAAGGAATTTTTTTTAAAAGCATTACCAGGGGAAAATATGAAAAAACCTGGGGTCTTAGTTTACGTTTTTGATCAAAATGCATGTCCCTGTTTTCAAGTGTTTTCCAGGGGCCCAGGGGGCCAACGTTAGTCCCCGGGCCCCAAATTCACGTTTTGCCCCCAAAATTCTCATTACTCATATTCGGTCTTCCGGTGTCTTAGAAAGAAATTTCGCCCTATCTGATTTTTCCCCAACGCTCCGCACTGCGTGATACTGCCGCGCGCCTCGTGGCCCCCGGCCGCTACTTTCTTGGACCTGAAAAAACGGGTTTTTACCCATGGCCCCTTTGGGTCCCCCCCTCACACTGCTCTACCCTTTCTCACCGGCCACACAACCCACTTTCTGGGGTGCACCCCTGCCCGATGCGCAAGCTGACGCCTCTTCTCCCACTTGATGAAGCCCTTGCTTCACCCGGCTCCCAAGTCGGTCGGCTACATCTCATCAATTTGGGATTCATAGTCATGCTGGCCCCCCCCCCTGGTCTTGGTTAGAGGCTTTACCCCCCACAACATACCTCCCCTGCCACTCTCCACACTATACTTTGCCGCCTACGTAAAGAAGCAGGGGAATTGGCCCCATTTCTTTGCTGCCAAATATTACTGACGCCCCCCCAAAATTTTTTATCCTCGCAATAGTGGCGCTGAGCCCAGCCCCATAGTAGATCCTTGGGTGGGGAAACCGATGGGACAGAGGCGGGTTGAGGCAGAAGGGGGGGGTTGACCCCCTGGGTCATCCAACTAAGGGTTGTGTCTGCGTTCCCACCGACTCTTGTGGGTTGTCAGATGTCATCTGGGAGGAAGTGGATGACCTAGTCAACAATCAAAACTATTGGTTTGCTGAACAACACACGCCGCTAGATGACCCGCGGCAGTTGTGGCCTCACCGAGTGACCCCTGCTGCGACGTTCCCTTGCTGTGCGCGACCTGGGCCTGCTCCAGGAATGTTTGTCCCACTGCCACTCGCAGGTGAAGAGCCGCCACCTCTCTGTCTGACATACTTTTTTTTCTAAAATGTATGAGACACTGTTTGATGAAGATATCTGTATATGATTAATTCACACCCTGTATTTGACTCCAAATAAACCCACTAACAAGCCCGGGTAACCCTTGGATAAAAATTGCGCTCCACAATGGGCAGGAAAAATGTACTTGTATGTGCCATTTAAAAACACTGTGTATTTTACTGAATATAAAAACACAAACAAGCTTAATTAAAACCCTTTGGATATTAATTATGCTACAGGCAAAATTTTTTTTGGCGGTGAAAAAGAACATTTCTTTTAGTGACCACAACAGCAAACAAGCTTTAAATTTAACCCCTGTATTAAATTGTGCAAAAGAAATATGCTGCCAAAAATTACCACTTTGTAGGGGTTTTAAAATGTATTTTAGGGTACACAACAACAAAAAAACTTGTATTTAACCTTCGTTATGAATTAGGCTACAGAAAAAAATTTCTTCTTTGGCGGTAAAAAACAACGTTTTTTTTAGTGACCACAACAGCAGAACAACGCTTAATTAACCCCTGGATTAATTGCGCAAAAAAAATGAGCAACCATAAATTAAGTGGTTTGGGAATTTAAAAAACGTTTTTTAATGAATAAACACGAAAGGCTTGATAACCCTTGAATTAAATGTGTAAAGAACTGAGCAATAGCATTAAAAATGATATCAGCGCATTGAACCAACTGGCTTCAGTTCCAATCCCCCAAAAAATCAAATTAAAAACGTAAGAGAAGAGCTCGAAAAAGCGGGGGACCCCCCAAAAATTGCTGTAAAAATGATTTTTTAAAAAGAATTCTAAGAGCCGCGCAGCCCCTTTCCCATGTACAGTGAGAGGGGTATGAGCCCCAGGTCGCCCCCGGGCTTATATAGTGCGGTGGTCACAGAATCCCCCGGGTCTCTGGTTGGTTTCACTCTGCACATTCATGAGGCAACCCCTTTTCTTCCTCCCAGGTTCTTTCCCCCAGAACGCCGGTGCTCGCAGCCATTTTTATCAATCAAAAGCACGTTCCGTTCCACAAAGCCCCCCAAACTTCAACTTCGTTTAGAATCAAAGTTTTCCTAAAATTAAAAAACAAATTCCATTCTTAGAACGTTTCCTACTCTAGTATTTAAGAGGAAAAAATATATTTATTTCCCCTGGAAATTTCCCCCCGGGGTTTGGAAATTTTTGGCTTTTTTTTTGCAATACA
The DNA here is from genome assembly GCA_025379985.1 of Phyllomedusa bahiana. NCBI lineage: Eukaryota > Metazoa > Chordata > Amphibia > Anura > Hylidae > Phyllomedusa > Phyllomedusa bahiana. The sequence goes on along the minus strand of JAODAL010034993.1, from coordinate 12,838 downwards.
GTCTTCTTGATGACCCCTTTTCCAAGTGATTCATGGGTTTATAAAACGAATTTTTTTGGGAGAAACCTCACTTCTGGAAAAGGGAAAGGTTAACTCTGCAGCCTTTCAGCAGGAAAAAAAAATATTTCCCCAGAATCGCCCCCCACGGCTTAGAGTTTTTGGCATTTTTTTGCAATATCAGCTCTATCTTGATGACCCCTTTTCCAAGTGATTCATGGGTTTATCCAACAAGTTTGTGGCACAGCCTCGCTCTGGAAAGGTAAAGGTTAACTCTGCAGCAATATTTCAGCAGGAAAAAAAAAATTATCTTCCACTTGAATCGCCACCTACGGGCTTCGAATTTTTGCCATTTTTTCTGAAAAAACCCCCTGCCCGCCGACCTTTTTTCCCAAAAATAAGGGATTACCGTCAAATTTTCTACCATTCTTCACTTCTGGCAAGGCAATGGTTAACTCTGCAGCGCTATTTCAGCAGGAAAAAAAAATTCATCTTCTGCCGGAATCGACTCCTGCGGCCTTAGATTTTTTGCCATTTTTCTGAAAAACCTGCCTGACCTCGCCGACCTCATTTTTACAAAAAATTTAAAGGGTTTTTCCATCAAATTTTTCACCCCCCCTCATTCGGGAAGGGAATGGGTTAACTCTGCAGCGCTATTTCAGAAGAAAAAAATATATATTTTCCTCCGGAATTGCCACCCGCGGGCTTGGAATTTTTGACATTTTTCTGAAAAACCAGCCTGAACCCGCCGACCTTTTTCCCCGGGAAATAAGCCCTTTTTTTCCTTTAAAATTTTTTACCCATCACTTTTTGACACGGAAAAGGTTAACACTGCAGTGCATTCACAGGAAAAAATAATAAAAATCCTCCGGAAATTTCCCCCCGGGGGTTTTGGGTATTGACATTCTTTTTCAAAATCAGCCCTAAATCTGACCCTGTTTCCCATGATTCTGGGTTTATCCAAAAATTTTTGGCACAGCCTCACATCTGCAAGGGAAAGGTTTGCTTTTCAGCACATTTTACCGGAAAAAAAAATAATTTTCCGCCCAATCACCACCTCGGGGTTTTAAAATTTTTTCAATTTTCTGAAAAAACTCCCACATTGTTTCCCAAGGAACTAAGGCTTTATCCGTCAAATTTTCTACCCAGCCTCACTTCTGACACGGCAATGGTTAACTCTGCAGCGCTATTTCAGCAGGTCAAAAAAATATATAAATCCTCCGGTATTGCCTCCTGCGGGCTTACGATTTTTGACATTTATTGCAAAATCAACACGTACATGCTGACTCCGTTTTTCCCCGGGTTCAGGGGTTTTTCCATCAAAATTTTTGTACGCCTTACGTCTGGCAAGGCAAAGGTTAACTTTTCAGCACTATTTCAGCAGGAAAAGAAAATGTATTTTGCACCGGAATCACCGACCTCGGGCTTACAGTTTTTCCCATTTTTCAGAAAAACCAGCCTGACCTCGCCGACCTCGTTTCACAAGGAACTTATGCTTTATATTTCAAATTTTCTACCCTGCCTCATTTCTGGCAAGGCAATGGTTAACTCTGCAGTGGTATTTCAGCATGGAAAAAAACTTTTTTTTTCGATGGAATTGCCACCCGCAGGCTTAGAATTTATGCCATTTTTCTTAAAAACCAGCCTGAACCCGCCGATCTTGTTTCCCAAGGAACTAAGGCTTTATCCGTCAAATTTTCTACCCAGCCTCACTTCTGGCAAGGCAATGGTTAACTCTGCAGCACTAATTCAGCAGGAAAAAATATATATATTTTCCGCCGGAATCGCCAGCCGCGGGCTTAGAGTTTTTGCCATTTTTCTGAAAAAACAGCCTGACCTCGCCGACCTTGTTTCACAAGGAACTAAGTCTTTATCCATCAAATTTTCTACCCAGCCTTACTTCTGGCAAGGCAATGGCTAACTCTGCAGCGCTATTTCCGCAGGACAAAAAAAAAATAAAAATCCTCCGGAATTGCCACCTGCGGGCTTAGGATTTTTACAATTTTTTGCAAAATCAGCACGTACATGCTGACCCCGTTTCCCAGAGATTCATGGGTTTATCCAACAAAATTTTGGTATAGCCTTGCGTCTGGCAAGGCAAAGGTTAACTTTTCAGCAGTATTTCAGCAGGAAAAAAAATGTATTTTCCGCTGGAATCGCCACCTGCGGGCTTAGAGTTTTTCCTATTTTTCTGAAAAAACAGCCTGACCTCGCCGACCTCGTTTCACAAAGAACTTATGCTTTATCTTTCAAATTTTCTACCCAGCCTCACTTATGGCAAGGCAATGGTTAACTCTTCAGCGCTATTTCCGCAGGAAAAATATTTTTATTTTCTGTCGGAATCGCCACCCACGGGCCTAGAGTTTTTGCCATTTTTCTGAAAAAACCAGCCTGACCTCAGCGACCTCGTTTCAAAGGGAACTAATGCTTTATCCGTCAAATTTTCTACCCAGCCTCACTTCTGGCAAGGCAATGTTGAACTCTGCAGCGCTATTTCAGCAGGAAAAATAAATTAAAAAATCCTCTGGAATTGCCACCTGCGGGCTTAGGATTTTTAAAATGTTTTTGCAAAATCAGCCGGTGCATGCAGTCCCCGTTTCCCAGTGATTCATGGGTTTATCCAACAAAATCTTGGTACAGCCTTACGTCTGGCAAGGCAAAGGTTAACTTTTCAGCACTATTTCAGCAGGAAAAGAAAATGTATTTTCCGCCGGAATCGCCGACCGCGGGCTTAGAGTTTTTCCCATTTTTCTGAAAAACAGCCTGACTTCGCCGACCTCGTTTCACAAGGAACTAAGGCTTTATCCGTCACATTTTCTACCCAGCCTCACTTATGGCAAGGCAATGGTTAACTCTGCAGTGCTATTTCAGCAGGAAAAAAAATAATTTTCCTCCGGATTTGCCACCCACGGGCTTAGAATTTTTGACATTTTTTGCAAAATCAGCCCGTACATGCTGACCACGTTTCCCAGTGGTTCATGGGTTTATCCCTCAAATTTTTGGCACAGCCTTACATCTGTCAAGGCAAAAGTTAACTCTTCAGCACTATTTCAGCAGGAAAAAAAAATTATTTTCCGCCAGAATCGACACCCGCGGGCTTAGAGTTTTTTCCATTTTTCTGAAAAACCAGCTTGACCTCACCGACCTCGTTTCACAAGGAACTAAGGCTTTATCCGTCAAATTTTCTACACAGCCTCACTTCTGGCAAGGAAATTTGGAAAAACCCTCTGCAGCGCTTTTTCAGCAAAAAAAAAAAAACTTTCTTCCCCCAAGAATCGCAACCCCAGGCTTAACATTTTTGCCATTTTTCAAAAAAATCATCTGCTAAAAGTTTGGAAAACCACATTTGGGTTAAAAAAAGCCAGGGAAAAAAAGGGTCGGGACCATTCATTTCCCCTGCCCTTGTCCCCAAAACAGCATGACAAAAAAAATTAAAGAGTCCCAAGAAGGCAGTATAATTTGAACCTTCATTTTATTTGAACGGGGACTTTGGGACTTTTCCCTGTCCGGATAAAGTTGGGCAAATTGATTCTAACGAAGGGGGAATTCGTTTGGGAATTTCGGGGAAAACTTCGGTTCGAACGAAGTCGAATTTTGGGGGGACTTCGGGTGAACGAAGGTGGCTTTTGATTGTTTAAAAGGGGCTGGAGGCCCATGGCATTACAGGGGGAAAAAGCACTCTGGGAGGAAAAAGGGGCATACCCTGCATGACATGTGCAGAAAATGAAGCCAATAAAGGGGAACCGGGGGGGATTCGTGCCGTCACCGCACTATATAATCCGGGCACGACGTTTGGGAGTCACACCCCTCTCACTTTACTGACTGGGGAAAGGGGGCTGCCGCGGCTGTTGTAGTAGCCCCTTACTGAAAAAAGTGTTTTTTTTAATAAAAACGATTTTTGGGGGGGTGTCTCAGTTTTGTCTCAGGATTACTTCTCTTTTTGTTCTATTTTTGATTTTTTTGGGGTTTTGGATCTGAAGCCCGTGGGGTCCCCCTGCAGTGCATATACTTTTTAATGCTATCTGCTCACAGCACATTGAATATCCCCAAGGGGGGGTCTAAGCCCGTTTTTCCCGTTGTATTCATTTAAAGAAACAAACGTTTTAAAAATAAAATACCATTCATTTTTTTTTCTGCTCAATTCTTTTTCACAATTTACATCCAGGGGTTTAAATTTAAAAGTTGTTTTTCTGCTGGGGGTGACTCCAAGAAAACCGTCTTTTTTTTACCACCCAAAAAAAAACAATTTTCCTGTAGCATAAATTTACAAGCGAACGTTAAATTTCAAATTTTTTTCTTTGTTTTACGTCAAAAATAGCCCCTTTTACCCGCTACAAAGTAGTAGGGTTTTTGGGTGCTCAACTCTTTTTCCATTTTTCATCCAGGGGGGTTAAATTTTTTCTTTGTTTTTTTTGCCTTTTGGTGACCCAAGAAACCGCTTTTTTTACCGCCAAAAAATACAATTTTTATGTAGCATAATTTACAAACGAAGGTTAATTCAATTTTTTTTCTTGGGTTTTGTAGGGGTTAAAAAAAAACACCATTATACCCCCCTACCAAAGTATTTGTTTGTGGCTGCTCAATTCTTTTGCGCAAATTTTTATCCAGGGTTAATTAAGCGTTGTTTTTTGCTGTGGTGACTCCCAAGAAAACCCTCTTTTTTTACCCAAAAATACAATTTTCCCCGTTTGCATAATTTTACAAGCGAAGGTTAATTACAATTTTTTCTCTTGTTATGTAGGGGTCAAAAATATGCCAAATTTTAACCACCTTTCAAAGCAAGTAGTTTTTTGGCCTTTTCCTTCTTTTTGGGGCCCAAATTTTCATTTCCCGGGGTTAAATTTAAACGTTTTTTTTTTGCCTTTTGGTGACCCAAAAAAAAACCATTTTTTTTATCACCAAAAAAAAACAGTTTTCCTGTAGCTAATTCAAAAACGAAGGTTAATTGAATTTTTTTTTCTTTTTGTGTAGCGTTAAAAAAAAACGCCATTGTAAAAACGCTACCAAAACTTGGGAGTTTGTGGCTGCTCAATTTTTTTGCGCAAATTTCATCCAGGGGGGTTTAAATTTAACATTTTCCCGCTGCGTGGGGGACTAAAAAAACCGTATTTTTCACCGCCAAAAAAAAAATTTTCCTGAGCATTTTCCCCAACGGAATTAATTTCAATTTTTTTTCTTGTTGGGTAGCGTTGAAAACACCCATTTTAAAAACGCTACAAAGCTGTAGTTTTTTGGTTCTCAATTCTTTTTCGCAATTTACAAACCCGGGGGAAATTAAGCGTTCCCTTTTGCAGTTGTACTCAGTAAAAAAACTTTGTTTTTTACCCCACAAAGAAATTTTTTGTAGCATAATTCATATCCGAAGGTTTAAATTTAAACCTGTTTGTGCTTTTATAAAATTTAGTTTAAAAAACACAGATTTTTTTAAAAGGCAAAATACAAGGGCAATTTTTTCCTGCCTTTTGTGGGGCGCAATTTATACCAAAGGGGTTCCCCAAACTTGTTTTCTGGGCATGGGAGTTTAAATACCCGGGTGGTTTTTTATCATATACAGATATCTTCCCTTTAAACGTGGGCTGTACATTTTTTTAAAAAAACAAATATGTCAGACAGAGAGGTGGCAGGGGTCTTCACCCGCGAGTGGCAGAGGCACAAAAAATTCCAGGGCCCCGGTGCAGCCCAGCAAGGGGGAAACCCAAGCAGGGGGCACTCGGGGGAGGGGCCCCAACGGCCCCTTTTCATCCCAGCGGCCCTGTTTGTTCAGCAACCCAAGATTGGGGACTAGGCCATCCCCTTTTTCCCCAATGACATCTGCACCCCAGCTAAGAGTCGGGGGAACCCCAGACAAACCATTGTTGGCATGGCCCCGTAGGGGTCCGCGGCCCCCACCTGTCCTCGCCCCCCCCTCTGTCCCCTCCGGTTCCCCCGCCCGAGACTTTCTATTGGCTGGGTCAGCGCCATATTTAGCGAGAATGAACAATTTGAGGGAAAGGGAGTCGCACTACTTGGCACGAAGAAATGGGGCCCCAAACCCCTGCTTCTTTCAGTAGGGGGCAAAGTATAGATGTTGAGAGTGGCATGGGGGGGTCATGTTTGAGGGGTCAGCCCCTTTCATACCAAACCCGGTGATGGGACAGCAGTGCGATGAAACACAAATAGATGTGATACCCACCGCACTTGGAGCCGGGCAGGAAAGGGCTTCACTCGTGGAGAAGAGGGGCGTCAGCTTGCGGTCAGGCAGCGGCGTGCCCGCAAGTGTGTTGGTGAGGGCCCTGGTAGCGGATAGCAGCACTGCGAGGGGCGGGGGCCAAGCGGCCCCGGAGTAAAAAACCCATGGCAGGGCCCCAAAAAAAGTAGCGCCCAGGGGTTAGCGAGGCAGGGCGGCAGTAGTCACTCATGGGAGCGTTGGCGGTAAAACAGCTACCGGGGTGTGGCAGTTCTTTGCAAAGAAACCGGAGGACCCAATAGGTTTTAATTAGAATCTGTGGGCAAAAGGGAACGGGCCCGGGGAGCAACTTTGGCACCAGGGCCCGCGTCAACACTTTCAGCCCCACCTTTGGTGGCCGGGGAAAAAACGTGGCTCAGATGTGGTGGTCCATCCTGCCCCGCAGCAACAGCAGCAGCAGTGGCACGCTGCCTTTTTCACCAGTAAAGGGGCCCACACCTCTGCGAAGGAGCTGTTTTCTTTGACATCACCCCCGGTCCAGATGCTCCTGCTCCTCGCTACTCAGGCCCCACGTCGTTCAGCGATCAAATTGCAAAGAGACAACAATATTTTCCCAACCCCTCCTAAGGTGCAGAAGCTGACCGTGCTCCTGTCCAAGTTGTTGTATTTGGGGACAGGTGGGAGAATTCCCAAGCCAAATTTTTTTTCCCAAAAGGCGTACCAGCATTCATAAATATGTAAACAGAAGGGTGGGCCAGTCCTTGACTTATGGGTTTTGTTCCAAGGTGACGGCGGTGGACGTCTGGAGCTGTAACAGGGTCAGGGCCAGAATGTCCTTTAGGCCCCTTTGGGTTAAATGTGTTTCCCGGGCCCCCGGGCACACCAACAACTTGGACAGGAGACGCCCTTTCTCCTCCACGTTGTAAACTGCGGCTCCTGCCCCAATGCCCCCGCCTCCTACTCCTCCACCCCCACCACCATCCAGCCTCCACAAGTACTGCTCCATCAACCACATGTTAGGGCACAGGGGTGTCAGCAGTTCTACACCTGGCTTGCCTCAGCGAACTAAGTACACAGGGGGGAAAAATGCTCCGCGTCAGGGCCAGAAATCGTGTGGGGCTTTTCCGCCCCAAACCCTGTAATCGGAACCAGGGTGACGGACAATGGGGGGAAAACAGGGGTGTCCGCACTGCACCGAGGTGGCATTGTTCCATCGGTTGTGAAAGGTTCCTGAAGTCCCCACCGACTCAGAAGATTCTGAAAAATGGCCCAGGAAACTGTGCAGCACTTCATCCATTCCTACAAAGCCAAAACACCCTCCTCGGGTTGCAGCGGCAGAATGGCCCCCCCCAACAACGCTGATATGCGATGTTTCACCCGTTGAATTCCACCCTGCACTGTTGGAGGGACTGTATAAACAGAGAAAGACCTTTTAACTTTTTTTTTGATGATCCAGAGGGACAGGGTACCCCCCTTTTAAATTTTGATTTCAGCATGGCAGCTCATGCGTGACCCCTCCGTTTCTTGAGGCAATTGGGGGGAGGCCACGTTTTTTGTCAGTACCGGGAACTACGGATAAATAACGTCTTTCCCCACTGCTTCATCCCCGGGAACAGAGCTAAAAAATCTGTCTGTCGGGGACTGGAGACGTGGCGAACATCTCGCCCCCACATGAGTCCGGGGGGGACTGACAGGGAGGAGGAGGAGGAGGAGGAGGCCCCTGGAGCACAAGTTTGTTGGTGAAATGACGATTTTCTACCAGCGTAAAAAGGGGGAAGAGCGGAGCGCTGGAGGAGGTATATGGAGATGAGGGGGACGAGGGAATGAAACCCCAAGCACCGTGGCGTATACAGTGGAGATGGAGGCAGGGAGGCCCCCCCGGAGTCACTTGTGCGATGGCCCGCAGTATGTGATTTGCCGGGGAGGCAGCCGAATAGTCACCATCCGGGAAAGGGGAAAAAGATTTGGCTCTCCACCCTATTGGACCCTCCCCCCCGGGCCAAAATGGGAGCCTTTTTCCCAGAATTTAGGGGAGGACAAACTCAAATACTATAGGGAAATCTCGTAGTCGTTGCCGCGCCTATGTGCGGCATTGTCCTCATCTGACAGGGCTGACGGGGGGGTTTTCCCCAGCGTGTATACTGCCGCGGTGCTGCTGGGGGAGGTGGGGGGGTAGGAACAGTAAAACCCCATCAGGAGCAACCTAAGTCTGGGGTCACGATGAGCAGCTTTCTTCACCCCCCTGTGAGGAGGGTAGTCCCCAGCAGCAGCAGCAGCAGAGCAGCAGGGCCTGGGGCAGTCCCTTAACCCCCAGGTTTTTGGCCTAAATTGGACAGCACTCTGCCACCCCGTTAGAAGATCCGCTGGGCTCTGGGCAGCCCAAACCCGGATGTTGGCCGCAACTTGCCGAGTTTCAATGGTATCAGAGCGGGTGTTCAGTGCGGCCCGGGGGCCCTCGTTTTTTCCCCCAAGGAGAACCCCGCTTGCCCCGGGAAATGTGGGGAAAGACTGACCTTTGTCAAAAATGAATCAGGGAGGATGGCCGGATTTCCACACACCAATGCCCTGGCGTCAGATACATTAGCCATGACGCCTCACCCAAACTGTAGAAATGAGTCGGGTTCAAATTACTCCTCAGCCATATTCGTCCTGGCACCCTTTATGCCACCATTGCTGGACAGTTTTCCATCTGCCACCAACCATCTTTACCAGGATTGGTATTGCCCCCCCACCTCCACAAATTTGGCATTGTGCCACTGTCTGCCCCATGTGCTGTGGCTGCCGCCGTCACCTCCACTCTCTGTCACTGTGCAACTCTGTGCCTACTCCCGTTTTTTCCACTTCCAAATGTCATTGGCCACTGTCTGCCTCATCTGCTGCTGCCGCCCCTGGCCCTCCCCCTGTCATTTTTCCCTCTGTGGCCTACTACTGTTTTTGCCGTCTCCAGAAAGTCATTGTGCCCTGTCTGACCTCATGCGCGCTACCGTGACCTCCCCTCTTATCATTGTGCCTTTTTTGGGGCTCTCCTGTTTTAGCCACCTCAGAATGTCATTGTGCCACTTCCCGACCTCATGCTGCTGCTATGGCTGCGTGTGACCTCCCAGTGTCATTGTGCCACTCTGTGGTAAATCCTGTTTTTGCCACCTCCGAAAGTCATTTTTCCAGTGTTTTGACCTCTGCTGCTGCTCTGTCGTGCCCTCCACACTGTGTCATTGTGCCACTCTGGGGGCCTACTACTTTTTTGGGCCACCTCCAGAATGTCATTGACATTGTCTGACCTCATGCGGGCTGTTTGTCGTGCCCTGCACACTGTGTCATTGTGCCACTCTGTGGCCTACTCCTGTTTTTGCCACCTCCAAAATGTCATTGTGCCACTGTCTGACCTCTTTGCTGCTGTTTTACCGGGACCTCCACTCTCTGTAATTGTGCCACTCTGTGGACTACCCCCTGTTTTGCCACCTCCAGAATGTCATTGTGCCACTGTCTGACCTCATGCTGCTGCTGTCGTGCCCTCCACACTGTGTCATTGTGCCACTCTGTGGCCTACTCCTGTTTTTGCCACCTCTAGAATGTTATTGTGCCACTGTCTGACCTCATGCTGCTGCTGTCATGCCCTCCACACTGTCATTGTTCCACTGTGTGGCCTACAACTGTTTTAGCCACCTCCAGAATGTCATTGTGCCACTGCCTGACCTCATGCTGCTGCTGCCGTGACCTCCACACTGTGTCATTGTGCCACTCTGTGGCCTAGTCCTGTTTTTGCTACCTCCAGAATGTCATTGTGCCGCTGTCTGACCTCAAGCTGCTGTGACTGCCGCCGTCACCTCCACAACTCTGCATAATGTTGCCACCTGAGTTCCCGCTTGAGTTTTTTGGTTAGTTTTGCCCTCTAAAGTGCCCAGGGAATTTTATAGTGAAGCGATTCTAAGAGCGGCGGCAGTCATGTGCGTGTCATACTAAAACACAACATTGTAAGAAGACCCAAACCAAGCTCCCTCTGCATTTTTAAGCATGGCACAATGTTCTACAGCACCCTGCAGGCTCTGTGTAGCCTGGAAATAGCTGTTTTTTAACGCGATTCGTCCCGAAGTAATTCGGACCGAAACTAATTTTGTCGGAAAATTTGGCGAAGTGACCGAACCGAATTTTTGAGAAATTCGCCCATCTCTAATTATAAACTTCCTTTTATACTCCCTCGCTTAATCACGTGTTAATCAGGGAACACCTGTCTACCTGAAAATTACGTACACAAAGGGTGCTTTCACATGTTGCGCTTTTAACGCATTTTTGGATGCTTTTTTTGTGCAGAAAGGCACAGCAATTAATGCTGTACATTGCTGCACAAAAAAAGCATCAAAAACGTTTCAAAAAAATGCACCGTGTGAAAGACCCAAAAGCAAAGAAAAATGTACATGACAGAAACATAAAAACATCTGCATTAAATAATATATCCCCAATATTTATATGAAAAATGTATTTTTTTTTAATGATGCAAAAAGTCATTTTCGTGATTTTAACGTTATTCTGGTATGAAATTTTAAATACCCAGTGGCCCCTCTGTGTAATAATGGTTGTTTTACCTTTCCCCATTCCCCCATGATACATTTCAGTCCCCAAAAAAAGAAATTGGAGAATCACCCTGATGCCTGTAAATATTTGGGGATTCTTAATGTTACTTTTTTTCTTGATTTTTATAAAAAAAATTTTAATGTTAATGAAATCGGCCCTTTTTTTATCGTGGTTAGTGTTCGTTTTTAATAGTATCTGTAAATGTTTTTAAGGGGGGTTTTGGATGGTAGGGGGTAAATCTTGTTTTTTTTTTTTCATTGGTACTAGGGTGTAACGATCTGGGGTGGACCACTGGCCACCCGCAGGGGGGGGGGGCGTAAACCCACACCCAGGGAGTGGAATTAAGTAGGGGCCCGGGATTCACCAGGCCCCGCCGAAAGCGGATGGTTTTGCTACGGCGGGGGCCACCCAGGTCACTTCCACTGGCGGGGCTTGCCTGCGGTGGAGGCCAAAAGGGGAGGGGAGTACGGAAACATCAGGCGGCCTAGTCGGGGGCAGGCAGGAGGGAGGACGGCGGCTCTGGTTCATAACGTGAAGGCAGAAGGTCAGGGGGGCGGCAAGGTTCGTGGTCGGTAAAACGTAGGCTCGGGTTCGGTAATGGATAGGGAACTGAAATATGGGAAAGGCTTTCCCCAAAAAGGAATAAACCAAAATCCAGCGAAGGGCCGCCGGAAAGGGCCCGGGCTTAAATAGCGTGCCCGGCAATACCCAATTTCCGGGCATGCCCCCTTTAAATTTCAAACTGCCCAGCACGCGCGCCCTAGGGGCGGAGCCACCGTTGGGAGCAGAGACGGGTGAGCAGGAGAGTGGGGTAATACGCCGGGAGGGGCGGGGGGTGAGGGACTCCCAACCCGACGTCGGGGGGGGGCTCCCCGGGTTTGGAGCACGGGCCCTGCAACCCCGGGGGAATGGTCGCAGGGGGATCCGGACAAGGGTATGTTTTCCGAATATTCTCAGTCTTTATTCAGCACGTAATTTTAGACCCAGGATTCCTGTTCTTTCCCCACGCACTTAGCATTAGGAAAAAATGAATGTCAATTTTTTCAGTGATAATGTGCCGGGGAGAATGAAGTGAGTAAGAGGCTTTAGGGGACACGCTGGCCAGCAATCCCCCTGAAGCTGCAAGTGTCTAGTGATACACACCCACACACACATGTATATTAGTGAAGGGGGGGGGGGGTTGGGGGACCTAAAGAATTGGCTATACATGTTGCTTTTTGGGTGCTTTACCAGCGCAAATTTTGGCGCAGTTTTATTTTTGCTCCAATTTTAAATGCCTTTTTTTCCCCCAGCCTCTTTCACTTAACTGTTTGGAAAGTGATGGATCAATTAGTGCGATTGTAATCCACAAGACTTCACACACAGTTGAATACTTCATTATTAAAACCCCTTTCTGAATCATTTAGACAACTGAAAGAAGCTGCTGTAATTAAAGGCCGTTTTAATTGTGAGCGCAGTTAAAAACTGCAACAAAACTGCTTCTGAGTTAAACAGCTTAAACCCTTACCGACATTTGCCTTACTCTTTCGTCAATGTCTGGTAGGGGTTCCCCGCAAATTTGCCGAAATGATACGTCACGGCCATTCTTGCGCCGCTCACAAGCGGAGCGCCGCAAGATCGCGGCATGGAACCAGCGGTATATTACCGCTGGCCATCACCGCATCCTCCACGGCCGGAGTGAGCTCCGGCCGCGGGGTTTAACCCCCCGATTGTCGCGACATCGTGGTCGCGACATCGCGCTTGCGGGCGGCAGGAGTGAGCTCCTGCTGCCGCCGATCTCGTCTGCAGTAACGGCGCTGAGCACCGGTACCGGTCTCCTACCAGAGCAGCCCGGATGCTGAATGAACAGCATCCGGGTTGTCTCTTGTTGACGTTCCCACGATGCCCACAATGCATGGGTGGGCAGCGTGACAGACAGTTGCCATGGAGACCAGGATACTACGCTATAAATGTATGCTGATCTCCTATTGCATGAAATGATCTGACGACGTTTCCATGCAATTCCCTCCCCTGGGGAAAGTGAAAAAAGTATGAAAAAGTTAAAAAAAAGTGTAAAAAAGTAAAACACAAACACGAAAAATAAAAATAAAAACACGTACAATCACG
>JAODAL010034992.1:0-27485 GCA_025379985.1 Phyllomedusa bahiana | reverse complement strand
AAGAGAATGTACGTGTTTTTATTTTATTTTTTGAGTTTGTGTTATACTTTTTTTACACTTTTTTTTAACTTTTTCATACTTTTTACACTTTCCCCCAGGGGGATTTGCATGAACGATCGTCGATCATCTCATGCAATAGGAGATCACATACATTTATAGCCTGTATCCTGGGGGTCTCCATGGCAACTGTCTGTCTTCGCTGCCCAAGCAAAGCATGTGGGCATCGAGACTCACAAGGACAACCCGGATGCTGTCTTCAGCATCCGTGGCTGTCAGGTAGGAGACCGGTAAACCGCGCATCAGCGCCGTTACTGCGCCCGAGATCGGGCGGGCAGCTAGGACTCACTCCTGCCGCCACTCAGCCGCGATGTCGCGACCACACGATGGTCCGCGACATCGGGGGTTTAATCCCCCGCGGCCGATCTCACTCCGCGTGGGGGATGCGCATGATGCCAGCCGGTAATATACGCTGGTTCCATGCCGCGATCTTGCGCGCATCCCGCTTGTGAGCGCGCAAGATAGCCGTGACGTACTTCAACGGCATTTGCGGGAACCCCTACCCGACATTGCCGTATGAGTACGGCAAATGTCGTAAGGGTTAAGCTGAATTTCACACAGAGCAGTTTTGTTGCAGTTTTTAACGCGCTCCCTATTAAACGGCCTTTATTACCAGCATCTTCTTTCAGTGTCTAAATGATTCAGAAAGGGGTTTTAATTAAGTAATCAATGACTGTGTGTGAAGTCTTGTGGATTACAATCGCACTAATTGATCCATCACTTTCCAAACAGTTTAGGTAAGTGAAAGAGGCTGCTGGGAATAAAGGCACTTTAATTGGAGCAAAAATAAAACTGCGCCAAAACTGCGCTGTGTGAAAGCACCCGAAAAGCAACATGTGATAGCCTAAGTTCTTTAGGTGCCACCCCCCCCTTCACTAATATACATGTGTGTGTGGGTGTGTATCACTATACACTTGCAGCTTCAGAGGGATTCGCTGGCCAGCGTGTCCCTCTGAAGCCTCTTACTCACTTTCATTCTCCCCGGCACATTATCACTGAAAGAACTGACATGTCAATTCTTTCCTCAGATGCGTAATGTGCGCTGGGGGAAAGAACAGGCAATCCTAGGTCTCAATTACGCGCTGAAGTACAGACTGAGAATATATCGTGTAAACATACCCTATGTCACGGATGCCCCTGCGACCATTGTCCCGGGTCGCAGGCGCGTCCGTGCTCCTACACCTAGCGGAGCCCCGTCCCGCACTCGGGTTCGGGGTCCGGCTCACACTCACCCCCTTCCCGCCGGCGTCCACTTACCACCAGCCCACTCTCCTGCTCAGCCTGTCTTCATGTCTCCCAACGCGTGCACCCGCCCCTAGGGCGCGCGGTGCGTCGGCATTTTGAAATTGAAAGGGGCACTGCGCCGTAATTGGTCATTGCCGTGCACTGCTACTATTTAAGTCGCCTCTTCTGGCGGCCTTCGCTGGATTCTTGGTGTATTCCTGTTGGAGAAAGCCTTTCCAGTATTATCTAGTCTGCCTATCCATGTACCGAACCTCGAGCCTACGTATTAACCGACCACGAACCTTGCGCCATATCTCCTGAACCTTCCCCTGCCTGTCCTACGTTTATGAACCAGAGCCGCCTGGCCCTGACCTCCTGCCTGTCCCTGACTATGAGCCTGCCTGATGATTCCGTACCTCGCCTACCCTTGGCCTCCACCGCAGGCAAGCCCCGCCAGTGGAAGTGACCTGGGTGGCTCCCGCCGTAGCAAAACCATCCCGCTTTGCGGCGGGCTCTGGTGAATACCGGGACCTCCTTAGATTCCACTCCCTGGTGTGGGTTTACGCCACCGCCTGCGGTGGTCCAGTGGATCCACCTCCAGATCGTTACACCCTAGTACCATATGTATAAATAAAACAACAATATTGATAATTAACCACTTCCTGACCAGGCCAGTAACCCCGTTCCTGTCAGGTACATTTTAGGTTTTTTTCAGTACGTATCTATTACGTACGTGTTATTCTACTAACTGTTTCACGATACAAAAAGGCTTCGATTTCATTAACATTATTTTTTTTTTATAAAATCAAGAAAAAAAGTAACATTAAGAATCCCAACTATGTTACAGTGCATCAGGGTGACTTCTCCAATTTCTTCTTTTTTGGTACTGAACATGTGATCATGGGTGAATGGAGAGGTAAAACAACCATCTATTACACAGAGAGGGCCACTGGATATTTAAATTACATACCAGAATAACGTTAAATCACGAAAATGATCTTCTGCATCATTATAAAAAAAATACATATTTACATATATAATATTGTTATATATTATTTAATGCAGATGTTTTTATGTTTCTGTCATGTACATTTTTCTTTGCTTTTGGGTCTTTCACACGGTGCATTTTTTTGAAACGTTTTGATGCTTTTTTTGTGCAGCAATGTACATCATTAATTGCTGTGCCTTTCTGCACAAAAAAAGCATCCAAAAATGCGTTAAAAGCGCAACATGTGAAAGCACCCTTTGTGTACGTAATTTTCAGGTAGACAGGTGTTCCCTGATTAACACGTGATTAAGCGAGGGAGTATAAAAGGAAGTTTATAATTAGAGATGGGCGAATTTCTCAAAAATTCGGTTCGGTCACTTCGCCAAATTTTCCGACAAAATTCTTTTCGGTCTGAATTACTTCGGCACGAATCGCGTAAAAAACAGCTATTTCCCAGCAACACAGAGCCTTGCATGGGTGCTGTATAACATTGTGCCATGCTTAAATATGCAGAGGGAGCTTGGTTTGGTCTTCATACAATGTTGTGTTTTTAGTAAGACACGCACCATGACTGCTGCCGTCTTAGAATTCACATCCCCCACTATAAAATTCCCTGGGCACTTTAGAGGGCAAAACTAACCAAAAAACTCAAGCGGGAACTCAGGTGGCAACATTAGTGACAGAGTGTGGAGGTGACGGCGGCAGTCACAGCAGCATGAGGTCAGACAGTGGCACAATGACATTCTGGAGGTAGCAAAAACAGGACTAGGCCACAGAGTGGCACAATGACACAGTGTGAGGTCAACGCAGCAGCAGCATGAGGTCAGGCAAGTGCACAATGTACATTCTGGAGGTTGCAAAACAGTTGTAGACACAAGAGTGGAACAATGACAGTGTTGAGGGCACGACAGCAGCAGCATGAGGTCAGACAGTGGCATCAATAACATTCTAGAGGTGGCAAAAACAGAGTAGGCCCAGAGTTGGCACATGACACAGTGTGGAGGCACGACAGCAGCAGCATGGAGGTCAGACAGTGCACAATGACATTCTGGAGGTGGCAATACGAGGAGTAGGCCACAGATGGCACAATGACAAGAGTGAGTCCCGGTAGCATGCAGCATGAGGTCAGACAGTGGCACAATGACATTCTGGAGGTGGCAAAAACAGGAAGTAGGCCAAAGAGTGCACAAGGACACAGTTGTGCAGGTGCACGACAGCAGCAGCATGAGGGTCGACAATGACAATGACATCTGGAGGTGGCAAAACAGTAGGTCAGGCCACAGAGTGCACAAGACACAGTGTGAGAGGGCAAGACAAGAGACAGCAGCATGAGGTCAGACACTTGCACAATACATTTGGAAGTGGCAAAAACCAGGAGTAGACCACAGAGTTGCACAATGACACAAGTGTGGAGGTCACGAACAGCAGCCATAGCAGCAGCATGAGGTCAGGAGTGGCACAAGACATACCTGGAAGGAGGCTAAAACAGAGTAGACCACAGAGTGGGCCAATGATAGAGAGTGGGGTCACGTAGCAGCAGCATGAGGTCAGGACAGTGTCACATGACATTCTGGTGAGACAGGAAAAAACAGTAGTAGGCCACAGAGTGGCACAATGACAGTGTGTAGGCACGACTGCAGCAGCAGCATGAGGTCAGACAGTGCACAATGACATTCCTGGAAGAGGAAAAAACAGGAGTAGGCCACAGAGTTTGCACAGTGGACAGAGAGTTGGGGTGACGGCGGCAGCCACGCAGCATTGAGGTCAGACAGTGGCACAATGCCAAAGTGTGGAGGTGGGGGGCAATACCATCCCTGGTAAAAGATGGTTGGTGGCAGATGGAGAAACTGTCATCAGATTGGTGGCATCAGCTTGGTGCCAGGATCAGAAATAGCTGGCTGAGGCAGGATATTTGAACCGCAGACTCATTTCTCACAGTTTGGGTGAGGCGTCATTCTAATGTATCTGACGGCCCTATGGCATTGGTGTTGTGGAAATCCTGGCCGATCCTCGCCTAATCAATCTTGACAAAGGTCAGTCGTTCCGACATTTCCCGTGGACCAACGGGTTTCTCCCCTGGATAACGATGGCCCCCTGCCGCACTGAACACCGCTCTGATACAATTTAAACCTCTGCAAGTTGCGGCCGACACATCCATGTTGGCTGCCCCATATCCAGCGGATCTCTAAACTGGGGTGGCAGAGTGCTGTCCGAATAGGCCACCACCTGTTGGTTCAGGGACTGCTCCAGGTCCAGCTGCTGCTGCTGCTGCTGCTGCTGGGGACTACCCTCCTCACTAGGCGTTGAAAGAAAGCTGCTCATCAGTGACTCCAGACTTAGGTTGCACCTGAAGGGCTGTACTGTTTTTCTTTCCTCCTACCCCCCACCCTACCCCCAGCAGCAGCCTCGGCGAGTTAGTACGTGAGCGCTGAGGAGACCCCCCCGATCAGACCTGTAGATGAGGGACAATGCCGCAACATAGGCAGCGGACAACTGACTACGGAGGATTTTACCTATAGTATTTGAGTTTGTCCTCCCGCTCAATAGCTGGGAAAAGGCTCCATTTGTTGGACCGGTACGAGGTCCAATAGGTGGAGAGCCAGAAGTCATCCCTTTGCCGGAATGGTGACTATTCGGCCGTCACTAGCCAGGCAAATCAGCATACTGCGGCCATCTGCACAAGTGACTCCGAGGGGCTCCCGCCTCCATCTCCACTGTATACTGCCACGGTGCTTGCGGGTCATCTGCCTCGTCTCCTCATCTCCATATACCCTCCTCCAGCTGCTCCTGCTCTTCCTCTCTTATCGCCTGGGTAGAAAATGCGACCTCATCACCAGACAATGCTTGTGCTCCAGGTCCTCCTCCTCCCTCCTCCTCCTCGCATTTGCAGTCCCCACCGGACTCATGTGGCCGCGAGATTTAGTCCGTCACGTCCTCCAGTCCCCTGACCAGACAGATTTTTAGCATCTGTTCCAGAACATGAAGCAGTGGGAATGACGTTATTTATCCCGTAGTCCTGGTTGACTGACAAATAACTTTGGCCCACCTCGAATTGCCTCAAGAAACCGGCAGGTCACGCAAGAGCTGCCACTGGATGACTCAAGTTACACAGGGGAGTACTCCTGCCGTCTGGATCATCAAAAAAATCGTTTAATGGTCTTTCTCTGTTCATACAGTCGGTCCAACATGCAGGCTGGGAATTCCAACGGGTGGAAACATCGCATATCGAGCGTGTGTTTGGGGAGGCCATTCTGCGCTGCAACTCGAGGAGGGTGGTTCCTGGGCTTTGTAGGAATGATGAAGTTGCATGCACAGTTCCTGGCCAATTTCCAGAATCTTCTGAAGATCGTGGAAGACTTCAGGAAGCCTTTTTTCACAACAGATGGAACTCATGCCACCTCGTGCAGGTGCGGACACCATGTTCCTCCCATTGTTCCCGTCACCATGGTTCCGATTTACAGTTTGGCGCGGAGAAAGCCACACCGAATTTCTTTGCTGCATGACGCGGAGCAGTTCCTCCCCTGTGTGACTTAGTTCCGCTGAGGCATAGCCAGGTGTAGAACTGCGTGACACCGCTTGTGCCCTACACATTTGGTATGATGGAGCAGTACTTGTGAGGCTGAGATGGTGGTGGTGTGAGAGTAGGAGGCGGACATTGGGCAGAGCCGCAGTTTGACAACGTGGAGGAGAAAGCGCGTCTCCTTGCAAGTTGTTGGTGTGCCTGGGCCGGAAGCACATTCACGCCAAATGGCCTTAAAGGACAGTACTGCCCTGACCGTATATACAGCCTCCAGGACGTCCATCCTTCCGTGCACCTTGGAACAACCGATAAGCTCAAGGGACTGGCCCACCTTTCTTTCTACATATTTATGAAGTGCTGGTACTGCCACTTTTTGGAGAAAGAAAATTATGGCTTGAATTCTCCATCCTGTCCAAGTACAACAACATGGACAGGAGCACTGGTCAGCTTCTGCACCTAGGATGGTTTTGGACACATATTGTTTGTCCTCTTTGCAATCGACTCGCTGAACGACTGCTGGCGCCATGATTAGCGAGGAGCAGAGCATCGGACCGGAGATGAGTCAAAGAGGAAACAGCTCCCTTCTGCAGAGGTGTGTGGAGCCTTGACTGGCTGCAATGGCATGCGTGTCCACTCGGCTAGCTGCTGTTGCTAGCGGCGGCAGGATGGACCACCACATCTTAGCCACGTTTCTCCCAGGCCACCAGATGGGGACGCTGCATGCTGTTGACGCAGGCCGTGGTGCCAACGTTAGCTCCCAGGCCACGTTCCCTTTCTGCCCACAGATCACCTATACCCATATGTCTGCTCCTCCGGTTCTTAGCAAAGAACTGCCACACCGCCGAGTAGCTGATTTATACCGCCAACGCTCCGCACTGAGTGACTACTGCCGCCGCGTTGCCTCGGCTGAGGCCCCCTGTGCGCTAACTTTCTTGACCTGCCATGCGGGTTTTTTAACTCCGTGGGCCGCTTGGCTCCCGACCTCGCAGTGCCTGACTATCCTGCTGACTCACGCTCACAACACACTGTTGCTGTCAGCGCCGCTGCCTGACGCGCAAGCGACGCCCTCTTTCTCCTGACGATGATGAAGCCCTTGCCTGACCCGGCTCCCAAGTGCGTCGGCTACATCATCACCTATTTGTGTATCATCGTCCTGCAGTCCTCATCACCGGTCTTGGTATGGCAGAGGCCTGACCCCCTCACAACATGGACCTCCCATGCCACTCTCAACATCTATACTTTGCCGCCTACTGCAAGAAGCAGGGGATATTGCCTCATTTCTTCGCTGCAAGTAGCAGCTGAACTGCCTTCCTCAAATTGATCAACCTCGCCTATATAGTGGCGCTGAGCCCAGACCACATAGTAGATCTCTGCTGAGGGAACTCGGATGGGACAGAGGTGGGCTGAGGACAGGTGAGGGCCGCGGACCCCTCACGGGCCATGCCACACTAATGGTGTGTTACTGAGGTTCCCACCAGATCTTATCTGGGGATGTCAGATGTCATCTGGGAAGAAGAGGTATGGCCTAGTCAAAACCAATCTTGGGTTGCTGAACAACACACGCCGCTAGATGACATCGGCAGTTTGGCCTCACCGAGTTGACCCCTGCTTCGATGTCCCCCTTGCTGTAGCTGCACCTGCCTGAATGTTTGTGCCTCTGCATCGCAGGTGAAGACCCTGCACACCCTCTCTGTCTGAACATAACTGTTTGTTCTAAAATGTAACAGACACTGTTTGATGAAGAAATCGTATATGATAAATACTACACCTGTATTTGACTCCAATGAACCCATAACAAGCTTGTAACCCTTGGATATAAATTGCGCTCCACAAATAGACAGGAAAAAATTGACTTGTATGTGCCGTTTAAAAACTCTGTGTATTTTACTGAATACTAATAGCAAAACAGGCTTTAATTAAACTTTCGGATATGAATATGCTACAGAATTTCTTCTGTGGCGGTGAAAAACAAAGTCTTTTAACTGGTACAACTGCAGAAGAACGCTTAATTATCCCCTGGATGTGAAATTGCGCGAAAAGAATTGACAACCATAAAACTACGAGCTTTGTAGCTTTACAATGGCTTGTTTTCAACGCTACACAACCAAGAGAAAAAATAGTTAATTTAAACCTCGCTTGTGAATATGCTACAGGAAAATTGTATTTTTGGCGGTGAAAAAATACGGTGTTATTATGTCACCACAGCAGCAGAACAATCTTAATTAACCCCTGGATTAAATTGCCGCAACATAATTGAGTCAGCCACAAACTACTAGCTTGTAGCGGTTTACAATGGCGTATTTTTTACGCTACACAATATGAGAATAAAAAATTCTAATTAACCTCGCTTTTGATTATGCTACAGAAAACTGTAATTTTTTTGGTGATGAAAAAGGATGGTTTATTTTTGTCACCTACAAGCAGAAAAACATCGCTAATTTAACCACCCTGGATGTAAATTGCGCAAAAGAAATTGGAGCAGCCACAAACTACTTGCTTTGTAGCGTGTTACAATGGCATATTTTGACGCTACATAACAAGAGAAAAAATTGTAAGTTACCCCTTCGCTTGTTGAATTATGCTACAGGAAAATTGTATTTTTTGGCGTGAAAAAGACGGTTTCTTGGAGTCACCACAGCAGAAAAACAACGCTTAATTGAACCCCTGATTAAATTGCATGCAAAGAGAATTGAGGCATCCACAAACTACTAGCCTTTGTAGCGGGTATAATGGGTATTTTACGCTACACAACAAGAGAAAAAATTGTAATTAACCTTCGCTTGTGAATTATGCTACATGAAAATTGTAATTTATGGCTGTGAAAAGACGGTTTTTCTTGGAGTCACCACAGACAAAAAACAAAGCGTAATTAACCCCTGGATGTAAAATTGCGCAAAAGCGTTGAGCCAGCCAACAAACTAGCTAGCTTGTAGCATGGAAATAATGGCGTAATTTTTTGACGCTTACACAACAAGAGAAAAAATTGTAATTAACGTACGCTTGTGAATTATGCTACAGGACAATTGTATTTTTGTAGTGAAAAAACGTTTCTGGAGTCCACCACAGCAGAAAAACAACAGTTTAATTAACCCCTTGATTGTAAATATTGCAAAAAATTGAGCAGCCAAAAATGTAAGTGGTATTTTATTGTAGAAACGCTGTTTCTGTTAAATGAAACAACAGGAACTGGCTTAAATCCCCCATGGATATTCAATGTGCTTGAGCAGGATACATTAAAATGTATATGCAGCTGCAGTGGACGCACGCGACTTCAGATCCAATACCCAAAAAATCAATATAGAACATAAGAGCAAAGTAATCTCTGAGACAAGCTGAGACCACCCCACAAAAAACGCTGTATAAAAATCACTTCTTCAGTAAGAACTACAACAAGCAGCCGCGCAGCATCTTCCCCTAGTCAGTACAGTGAGAGAGTGTGGAGCTCCCGCGTCGTGCCCCGGACTTATATAGTGCGTGACGTCACAGAATCCCGCCGGTCTCTGATATGGCCTTCATCTCTGCACATGTTCATGCAGGCTATGCCCTTCTTCCTCCCATAGTGCTTTTGCCCATGTAATGCCATGTCCTTCGCAGCCATTTTATCAATCAAAAGCACACTTCGTTTCAACCCGAAGTCCCCAAACTTCGACTTCGTTCCAGAACCGAATGATTTCCTGAAATTCTAAACGAATTCACTTCGGTTAGAATCAATGTTCGCCCATCTTTATCCAGGACAGGAATAAGTCAATGTCCAGTGCAGAGTAAAATGATGGTTCATATTATACTGCCTTCATGCACTCTTTAATTGTTTGTCATGCTTGTAAAGACAGGGATAGAGGAATGTTCTGACTTTTTCCGTGGCTTTTTGATAACCTAAAAAAGGGGGGTTTTTGGTGGGGGGGTTTGGTTTTAAAACCCAAACACTGTAGCATATGATTTTCTGAAAAATGGCAAAAATGTTAAGCCTGCGGGTTGCGATTCTGGCGGAAGATGATTTTTTTTCTGCTGAAATAGCGCTGCAGAGTTAACCATTGCCTGCCAAGAAGTGAGCTGTTTAGAAAATTTGACTGATAAGCCTTTCCTTGTGATACGAGTTCGGCGAGGTCAAGCTGGTTTTCAAGAAAATGGAAAAAACTCTAAGCCCGTGGGTGGCGATCCGGCGGAAATACATTTTTTTTTCCTGCTGAACATAGTGGCTGAAGAGCTAACCTTTCCCTGCCAGATGTGAGGCTGTCCAAAAATTGTTGGATAAACCTATGAAACACATGGAAAACGGGGTCAGAGCATGTACGGGCTGATTTTGCAAAAAATGTCAAAAATTCTAAGCCGTGGTGGGCAAATCCGAGGAAAATGATTTTTTCCTGCTGAAATACGCACTGCAAGTATACCATTGCCTTTCGCATAAGTGAGGCTGGGTAGAAAATGTGACGGATAAAGCCTTATCTCCTTGGGAAACAAGGTTGGCGGGTTCTGGCTGGTTTTTAGGAAAAATTGCATAAATTCTAAGCCCACGGGTGGCAATTCCAGCAAGAAAAAAAAGGTATTTTTTCCTCTGAAATATTACTGCAGAGTTAACCATTGCCTTGCCAGAAGTGAGGCTGGGTACAAAATTTGACAGATAAAGCATAAGTTCCTTGTGAAACAAGGTCAGGCTGGTTTTTCAGAAAAATGGAAAAAACTCTAAGCCCGCGTGTGGCGATTCCGGCAGAAAATTTTTTTTTTTCCTGCTGAAATAGCGCTGCAGAGTTAACCTTTACCTTTCCAGAGTGAGGCTGTGCCATAAACTTGTGATAAACTCATGAATAACTGAGCAAAAGGGTCAGCAAGATTGGGCTGGTTTTGCAAAAAATACCAAGAATTCTAAACCTGCGGGTGGCGATTCTGGCGGAAAATGATTTTTTTTTTCCTGCTGACATAGCGCTACAGAGTTAACCTTTGCCTTTCCAGAAGTGTGGCTCTGCCAAAAATTCGTTAGATAAACCCATGAATCACTTGGAAAAGGCGTCATCAATATAGTGTGATATGCAAAAAAAAGCAAAAACTCAAAGCCCGCGGGTGGCAATTCAGCGGAAATAAATACTCTTTTTTCCTGCTTAAATACCTCTGGCAGATTTAACCATTTGCTGCCAGAAGTGAGGCGGGGTAGAAAATTTACAGATAAAACAGATTGTTTTTTTTTTTTTTTTTTTTTTTTTTTTTTTTTTTTTTTTTCCTTGTGAAACGAGGTCAGGCTGGTTTTTCAGAAAAATGGAAAAAACTCTAAGCCCGCGGTGGCGATTCCGGCGGAAAATAAAAAAAAAATTTCCTGCTGAAATAGCGCTGAAGAGTTAACCTTTGCCTTTCCAGATGTAAGGCAGTGCCAAAAATTTGTTGGATAAACCCATGAACCCATGGTAAACGGGGTCAGCAAGTACGGGCTGATTATGCAAAAAATGTCAAAAATTCCAAGCCCGCGGGTGGCAAATCCAGAGGAAAATATATATTTTTTTCTGCTGATATAGCGCTGCAGAGTTAACCATTGCCTTGCCAGAAGTGAGGCTGGGTAGAAAATTTGACGGATAAAGCCTCAGTTCCTTGTGAAACGAGGTCGGCGAGGTCAGGCTGGTTTTTCAGAAAAATGGGAAAAACTCTAAGCCCGCGGGTGGCGATTCCAGCAGAAAATATATATATTTTTTCCTGTTGAAATAGTGCTGAAAAGTTAAACCTTTTGCCTTGCCAGATTAGGCTGTGCAAAAAATGTTTGGTTAAACCCATGATCACTGGAAACGGTAGCATGTACAGGCTGATTTTGCAAAAAATGTCAAAAATTCTAAGCCCGTGGGTGGCAAATCCGGCAGAAAATTTCTTTTTTTTCCGCTGAAATAGCGCTGCAGAGTTAACCATTGCCTTGCCAGAAGTGAGGCTGGGTAGAAAATTTGAAAGATAAAGCATAAGTTCCTTGTGAAACGAAGGTCCGAACGAGGTCAGGCTGGTTTATAAGAAAAATGGAAAAACTATAAGCCCGCGGTCGGCGATTCCGGCGGAAAATACATTTTCTTTTCCTGCTAAAATAGTGCTGAAAAGTTAACCTTTGCCTTGCCAGACGTAAGGCTGTACCAAAATTTTGTTGGATAAACCCATGAATCTCTGAGAAATGACGTCAGCATGTACGTGCTGATTTTGCAAAAAATGTCAAAAATCCTAAGCCCGCGGGTGGCAAATCCGGAGGAAAATTTCTTTTTTTTTTCCTGCTGAAATACCACTGCAGAGTAACCATTGCCTTGCCCAGAAGTGAGGCTGGGTAGAAAATTTGACAGATAAAGCATAAGTTCCTTGTGAAATGAGATCGGCGAGGTCAGGCTGGTTTTTCAGAAAAATTGGAAAAACTCTAAGCCCGCGGGTGGCGATTCCAGCAGAAAATATATATATTTTTTCCTGTTGAAATAGTGCTGAAAAGTTAACCTTTGCCTTGCCAGATGTGAGGCTGTGCAAAAAATGTGTTGGATAAACCCATGAATCACTGGGAAACGGGGTTAGCATGTACAGGCTGATTTTGCAAAAAATGTCAAAAATTCTAAGCCCGTGGGTGGCAAATCCGGCAGAAAATTTCTTTTTTTTCCGCTGAAATAGCGCTGGCAGAGTAACGCATTCCTGCAGAAGTTGAGCTGGGTGAAAATTTGAAAGATAAGCATAATTTCCGGTGTAAACGAGTCGACAGGTCAGGCTGGTTTTCAGAAAAATGGGAAAAACTATAAGCCCGCAGTCGGCGATTCCGGCGGAAAATACATTTTCTTTTCCTGCTAAAATAGTGCTGAAAAGTTAACCTTTGCCTTGCCAGACGTAAGGCTGTACCAAAATTTTGTTGGATAAAGCCTTAGTTCCTTGTGAAACGAGGTCGGTGATTTGAGGCTGGTTTTTCAGAAAAATGGCAAAAACTCTAAGCCCCGGGTGGCGAATCCGCGGAAAATAAATTTTTTTCCTGCTGAAATAGCGCTGCAGAGTTAACCTTTGCCTTTCCAGAAGTGAGGCTCTGCCAAAAATTCGTTTTATAAACCCATGAATCACTTGGAAAAGGGGTCATCAAGATAGAGCTGATATTGCAAAAAAATGCCAAAAATTCCAAGCCCACGGGTGGCAATTCCAGCGGAAAATAAATATATTTTTTCCTGCTTAAATACTAGAGATAGGAGAATCGATTCTAAAGAAGTGGAATTCGTTTATAATTTCAGGAAAACTTTGATTCTAAACAAGTTGAAGTTTGGGGTGCTTTGCTGGAACGAAGCGTGCTTTTGATTGATAAAATGGCTGCGAGCACATGGCGTTACATGGGGCAAAGAACTCTGGGAGGAAGAAAGGCGTAGCCTACATGACATGTGCAGAGATGAAGCCAGAGACCGGCGGGATTCTGTGACATCACCGCACTATATAAGTCCGGGCGCGACGCTGGGCGCTCATACCGCTCTCACTGTACTGAGTAGGGAAGGTGCTGCCGCGGCTGCTTATGATATCTCTTACTAAAGAAATCACTTTTATACAGCAATTTTTGGGGGGTGTCACAGCTTGTCTCAGAGACTGCTTCTCTTACGTTCTAATTCTGATTTTGTGGTGCATTGGAACTGAAGTCCAGTGTGCGTTCAATGCAGCTGCATATACATTTTAATGCTATCTGCTCAATTCTTCAGCACATTGAATATCCAAGGGTTATCTAAGCCTGTTCGTGTTGTATTCAGTTAAAGAAACAGTGTTTTTACAATCCAAATACCACTTAATTTATGGTTGCTCATTTCTTTTGCGCAATTTACATCCAGGAGTTAATTAAGCGTTGTTCTGCTGTTGTGGTCACTAAAAGAAACGTTGTTTTTCACCGCCAAAGAAGAAATTTTGTCTGTAGCCTAATTCATAACCGAAGGTTAATTACAAGTTTTTCTGTTGTTGTGTACCGTAAAATACACGCCATTTTAACACGCTACAAAGCTGGTAATTGTTGGCAGCATATTTCTTTTGCACAATTTACATACAGGGGTTAATTAAGCATTGTTCTGCTGTTGTGGTCACTAAAAGAAATGTTCTTTTTCACCGCCAAAAAATAAATTTTGCCTGTAGCATAATTCATATCCGAAGGTTAATTAAGCCTGTTTGTGTTTTTATATTCAGTAAAATACACAGTGTTTTTAAACGACACATACAAGTACATTTTTCCTGCCCATTTGTGGAGCGCAATTTATATCCAAGGGTTACCCAAGCTTGTTAGTGGGTTTATTTGGAGTCAAATACAGGGTGTGTATTAATCATATACAGATATCTTCATCAAACAGTGTCTGTACATTTTAGAACAAAAAGTATGTCAGACAGAGAGGTGGCAGGCTCTTCACCTGCGAGTGGCAGTGGCACAAACATTCCTGGAGCAGGCCCAGGTCGCAGCACAGCAAGGGAACGTCGCAGCAGGGGTCACTCGGTGAGGCCACAACTGCCGCGGTCATCTAGCGGCCGTGTGTTGTTCAGCAAACCAATAGTTCTTGATTGGTTGACTAGGTCATCCACTTCCTCCCAGATGACATCTGACAACCCCAGCCAAGAGTCGGTGGGAACGTCAGACACAACCCTTAGTTGGCATGACCCAGGAGCGGGTCAACGCCCCTCACCTGTCCTCAACCCGCCTCTGTCCCATCCGGTTCCCTCAGCCAGAGATCTACTATGTGGTCTGGGCTCAGCGCCACTATATAGCGAGGATGAACAATTTGAGGAGGGCAGTCAGTAGATACTGGGCAGCGAAGAAATGGGGCCAATATCCCCTGCTTCTTGCAGTAGGCGGCAAAGTATAGATGTGGAGAGTGGCATGGGAGGTCATGTTGTGAGGGGTCAGCCTCTGCATACCAAGACCAGTGAGGAGGACAGCAGTGACTATGAATCCCAAATTGATGATGATGTAGCCGACCGCACTTGGGAGCCAGGTGAAGCAAGGGCTTCATCATAGTCAGGATAAGATGGAGTCAGCTTGCACATCGGGCAGTGGTGCAGCCAGCAAGTGGGTTGTGTGGCCGTGAGTCAGCAGGGTAGCAGTAGTGTGAGGTCGCGAGCCAAGCGGCCATGGGATAGAAAACCCGCTTTGCAGGTCCAAGAAAGTAGCGGCACAGGGGCTCAGCGAGGCAGCGGTGGCAGTAGTCACTCAGTGCGGAGCGTTGGCGGCAAAATCAGATACGCGGCAGTTCTTTACTAAGACACCGGAAGAGCCGAATATGAGTATATGTAGAATCTGTGGGCAGAAAGTGAAGTGTGGCCAGGGAGCTAACGTTGGCACCACGGCCCTGCGTCAACACATGCAACATGCACATGCATTTCTTGATCAAAAACTGTAAACTAAGAATCCCAGGTTTTTCATATTTTCCCTAGCAGTAATACATTTTCAAAAAAATTCCTATATACCTTGATGTTTTACTTAGTTTTGTAGTGTGCCACTGATATTTGTATTAGATGCTATTGCCTTCTGTTTACCTATGCTTACGTTTTTCAAAATATATGGATGTGCACAGCCTAATTAATCTGTGTAGTCTATTTGAGGGATGGCAACCTCATTGGCTTGCTGCACTCCCCTTACCTATTTTAAACCAGTGCAGGATAATTCAGTAGCAAGTTCCTATCACTCCCTAAAAGGTTGTAGTCTGAATGGACTCCTAGTGAGGTAACATGTTAGTGTTAGGGACTCACCTGTGCTGGGATCCCCTTGACGCTTTTGGGAGGTGAGCTTAAACAATTCTTGATCAAAAACTGTAAACTAAGAATCCCAGGTTTTTCATATTTGCACCTATGTGCACCTATGCTTACGTTTTTCAAAATATATGGATGTGCACAGCCTAATTAATCTGTGTAACACATGCAGCGTCACCATCCGGTGGCCTGAGAGAAACGTGATTCAGATGTGGTGGTCCATTCCTGCCGCCACAGCAACAGCAGCAGCACCCAGGGGCATGCATGCCATTGCGCCAGTCAAGGTTCCACTACCTCTGCAGAAGGGAGCGGTTTCTCTTTGCCATCATCTCCCGGTCCAGATGCTCCTGCTCCTCGCTACTCATGGCACCAGTAGTCATTCAACGATTGCAAAGAGACAATAGTATGCGTCCAACCATCCTAAGGTGCAGAAGCTGACCGTGCTCCTGTCCAAGTGTTGGTATTTGCAGTCCCTCCCTTTCCAAATGGTGGACTCTGCACCGTTCAGAGAACTAATGGCTTGTGCCGAGCCGAGATGGAATTTCCCCAAGCCGTAATTATTTTCCAAAAAGGGCAGTACCAGAAACTGCTAAATATGATAACAGAAGGTGGGCCAATCCTTGAGCTTATCAGTTTGTTCCAAGGTGCACGCAGCGCGGACTCTGGACTGTAACTACGGTGGTCAGTAGAATGGTCCTTTAACGGACCACTGGGTAAATTGCCCCCCAGCCACACCAACACTTGGACCGGAGACGGCGGCTTTCCTCTCACGTTGTCAAACTGCGGCTCCTACACCAATGTCCGCCTCCTCCACCACCACCATCTCAGCCTCCACGCGTACTGCTCCATCATACCACATGTGTAGGGCACAGCGGTGTCACGCAGGGGAGGAACTGCTCCGCATCATGTAGCAAGAAATCGATGTGTGGCTTTCTCCGCGCCAACTGCAAATCGGAATCATGGTGACAGACAATGAGAGTAACATGGTGTCCGCGCTGCACTGAGGAGGGATGGTCCATGCGCCCTGCAAAGGCGCAAGTGTTCAATCTGGTTTTTGAAAAGGTTCCTGAAGTCTTCCACCGATCTTCAGAAATCTGAAAATGGCCAGGAAACTGTGCATGCACTTCATCCATTCCTACTAAGCCAGGAATACCCTCCTCGAGTTGCAGCGGCAGAACGGCCTCCCCCAACACACGCTGATATGCGATGTTTCAAACCATTGGAATTCCAGCCTGCACATGTTGGACCGACTGTATGAACAGAGAAAGGCCATTAACAATTTTTTGATGATCCAGGCAGACAGGAGTACTTCCCTGTGTAACTTTGATGTCAGCCAGTGGCAGCTCATGCGTGACACCTGCCGTTTGCGGAGGCCATTCGAGGAGGCAACGTTATTTGTCAGTCACCAGGACTACGGGATGAATAACGTCATTCCACTGCTTCATGTCCTGGAACAGATGCTGAAAAATCTGTCTGGGCAGGGGACTGGAGATGTGGCGACCACATGAGTCCACATGAGTCCGGTGGAGACTGAACTGGAGGAGGAGGAGGAGGAGGACATTGGAGCAGAAGCATTGTCTGGTGAAATGAGTGGGTTTTCTACCCAGGTGACAAGAAAGGAGGAGCCGGAGCAGCTGGAGGAGGTAGATGGAAATGAGGAAGACAAGGCAGATGACCCGCAAGCACCGTGGCAGTATACAGTGGAGATGGAGGCAGGGAGCCCCTCGGAGTCACTTGTGTAGATGGGCCCGCAGCATACTGATTTGCCTGGCTAGTGACAGCCGAATAGTCACCATCCGGCAGAGGGATGACTTCTGGCTCTCCACCCTATTGGACCCTCGCTACCGGTCCAAAATGGGAGCCTTTTTCCCAGCTGCTGAGAGGGAGGAAAATTCAAATACTATAGGGAAAGCCTCCGTAGTCAGTTGGCCGCTGCCTATGTGCGGCATCATCCCTCCTCTGACAGTATTGACTGGGGGGTTCTTCAGCGCTCACTTACTACTGCCGCGGCTGCTGGAGGAAGGTGGGGGGGTAGGAGCAGTACCAGCTCCATCAGCAGCAACTTAAGGCTGGAGTCACTGATGAGCAGCTTCCTTCACCCGCCTAGTGAGGAGGGCAGTCGCCAGCAGCAGCAGCAGGACCTGGAGCATACCTTGAACCAACAGGTGGTGGCCTACTTGGACAGTACTCTGCCACCCCAGTGAGAAGATCCGCTGGACTACTGAGCAGCCAAACTGGATGAGTGGCCGCAAGTTGCCGAGTTTGCATTGGAGAAGATTACCTCCCCGGCCAGAAGTGTGCCATCAGAACGGGTGTGCAGTGCGGCGGGGGCAAACGTAACCCCAAAAAGAACCTGCTGGTCCACGGGAAAAGTGGAGCGACTGACCTTTGTCAAGATGAAACAGGCGTGGATCGGCCAGGATTTCCCCACACCAATGCCTTAGGCGTCAAACTACATCAGCCATGACGCCTCACCCAAACTGTGAGAAATGAGTCTGTGTTCAAACTACCTGCCTCAGCCACTATTCTGATGCCGCCACCCGCCTGATGCCATACATCTGCTGATAGTTTCTCCATCTGCCTACCACTATCTTTACCAGGGACTGGTATTGCCACCCACCTCCACACCCTGTTATTTTGCCACTCTGTGACCTATTCCTGTTTTTGCCACCTCCAGAATCTCATTGTGCCACTGCCTGACCTCATGTTGCTGCCGTGGCTGCTGCCCTGCCCTCCACACTGTGTCATTGTGCCACAGTCTGACCTCATGCTGCTGCGGTTGCTGCTGCTGTGCCCGCCACACTGTGTCATTGTGCCACTGTCTGACCTCATGCTGCTGCTGTGGCTGCTGCCGTGCCCTCCACACTGTGTCATTGTGCCACAGTCTGACCTCATGCTGCTGCTGTGGCTGCTGCCATGCCCTCCACACTGTGTCATTGTGCCACTCTGTGGCCTACTCCTGTTTTTGCCCCCTCCAGAATGTCATTGTGCCACTCTCTGACCTCATGCTGCTGTGGCTGCTGTCGTCACCTCCACACTCTGTCACTAATGTTGCCACCTGAGCCCTCAGCTTGTTTTTTTCCAGCTGTCGCTGCCATGACTTTATCAGGCTACATTCCCCCTTCAGTTTTTGGTCAGTTTTGCCCTCTTAAGTGCCCAGGGAATTTTATAGTGAAGCGATTCTAAGAGCGATGGCAGTCATCTGCGTGTCATACTAAAACACAATATTGTATGAAGACCAAACCAAGCTCCCTCTGCATACTTAAGCATGGCACAACGTTCTACAGCAAACTGTAGCTGTTTTTAATGCGATTCATCCCGAAGTAATTCGGACCAAAATGAATTTTGTCGGAAAATTCGGCGAAGTCACCGAATCGAATTTTGGAGAAATTCGCCCATCTCTAGTGTTGACCACCAAGCCAACAGTGCTTGAATGGTTGACTAGGTCATCCACTGCCTCAGAAATGACATCTGACAACCCCAGCCAAGAGTCAGTGGGTACATCAGACACAACCCTAAGTTGGCATGGCCTGGGAGCAGGTGAGGGGCCTCACCTGTCCTCAACCTTTCTCTGTCCTGTTCAGTTCTCTTAGCCAGAGGACTATTATGTGCTGTGGGCTCTGCACCACTATACAACGGGGACAAACTATTTAAAGACAGTGGGCAGCTACTGGTCACCAAAAAGGTGGGGCAGACATCCACTGCTTCTTGCAGTAGGCGGGCAAGTAGTGATAACTAAGTGGCATGGGAGGTTATGTTGTGAGCAGTCAGGCTCTGTACACCAAGACTGTTGAGGAGTACAGCAATGATGCGCAAACACTAATCGATGTAGCTGACCGCACTTGGGAGAATGGCAATATGACTTGATCCTTTGTTTGCATCAGGATTGTCTGATTATTAGGTAGCCAAAAGCAGGAGTGGATACAAAACACAGAAGACATGCAAATATCCCATTTACTGGTCATCTCTGTTTTGGATCAACTTCTGTTTATTTTTGGCTTTAGCAATACTGATAGATTATTGACCGATTGAAAGTGGACACTGACAGATTAAGGAAGAGCAAAATGATCAGCTTCGTCAATGCAAAATTACTGCCGACATCCTTTCCACTCTTTTGAGGGATGGGGGGGAGGGGCTCTAAATGTATCAGCATTTAACAGAATCACCACAGTAAGTGAAAAAATTAACTCTTTGCTACAGAGAGCAATATCCCAAAAGACAACTGGCTGGATTGGGAATGTGTGTATGTGAGAAATATACGCACTGTGTTTCAAACAGGGTTCCCCACAATAAGTGAAAAAATTAACTCTTCTACAGAGAGCAATATACCAAAATAAAAAAACGCTAGTTTAGGAACAGGTGTGTATATGACACACTATGTATTTGAAAGGTATTTCACAACAGTGACTCTAAAATTGGAAGTATTTTGCACAGAGTGCAATCTAGTGCTGCTACAGAGATCTGTGTGCATAAGAGACACAGTAAGAAGTGGAAGATTGTAAAATGGCTGCTCTATTTATAGGGCTGTGACATCACAGAAGGTGGCTGGCTACTGATTGGCTACATGTCTGCACATGTCATTGAGGATGTTCCTTTTTTTCTCCCATAGTTCTTTGCCCCATGTCACACAATGTGCTCACAGCCATTTTAGATTCGTTACCACAAATTTCAATGAACTTTGGCTTAATTTAGAATTGAATTTTTCCTGAAATTTGAAACGAATTCCACTTCATTAGAATCTATTCGCTCATCCCTACTCTGCATTAAAAACATTAAGAACACATATGTTAAAAATAAAATATAAAAATACATCTATTAAGGATCCAATGTAAAAACAAAAATATGAGAGAAATTGAAATTTATATTAGTAAGCTCTTGCATCTCATTGAGGCCATTGGGAGTGAACATGTTCATTTTAAATATCCATAATATTTCACGCTGCACAAGTCTTTGACATTGATCAGGAACAGAAGGTGGAATCTGTTTGATTAGTTTTACCCAAAATATCGGAAACTCACCCACATGCTGAGTAGAGAAGTGTCTCGACAGGCTATGTATCAATTTAGAATGTTTAACATTGAAATGATGATTATTAATTCTTTTACAGAGTTTTGTGCTCCTTCTACCAATATACTGGCTACCGCAATCACAAGTAATCAAATAGACTGGAACAAATCAATTTAGACTTAATTTTAAAAATCTAATTGATGGTAAAAGACTGAAATATTTTACTCTCTATAGGAAAGTCACAACATTGAAAGTAGGGAATCCACAAGGGTATATCCCTTGATCATCCATGATTTATTTCTCCACAATAGCATCTTGCATCTGTTTAAGTCGAGAGGGTGTGATACTAATTTTTACAGTTCTAGCTTTACTATAAATAATATGAGGTCTTGGATGTAATAGGGGTTTTAAAACTAGGTCCAATAAAAGAATGTCCCAATGTCTCAGTAGCATAAAAATACCTCTGGACGTTGGGAACTATAGGTAGTAATGAAACTAAAATTATCAGATCTTTTAGACTTAAGGGACTTAGGGCAACATGTCCCATTCGGGCTGCACCATGTGTTGGTGTATTTTGCACTAAAAAACTGTTGACGCCCTATTGTTTATATAACTGAACTGTAGTACACCAAAATTAGGGGCATTATAACGCCAGGCATGACACATTTGAATGCGCCTAAAATAGGTACATCAAATATGCTAGCAATGATATGCTATGCACCTAAATTATTCTATGCAAGGTATACCAGATGTCAGATTTCTGACAGGTTAATTCATTCAGGCACACTATACACTCATTTAATGCGCCTTAAAACTATCGTGGAGGTGCTTCTTTTCTGACATATTGCCCCTTAGTGTTTAGAATATTGATTCTGTGTGATGGCAGCTTATGATCAGGATCAAAGATTTTCTTTTAGTATGCCTTATGGGTTCCATGTTTTTGTATCAATTCAAGGAAGCAAATATTTAAAATCCCTTCTCTTCATCAACATTTTATATCCATTATGTTTAACCAAAGGTATGAATGTATCTTTTTTCAACCATACAATATAACTAGGTAATTGTCTTGCCGTAGGATGATCATGGACGCATGGTAACTAAAGATGAGTGAATTTCCCAAAAATTCGATTCGCTGACTTCGCCAAATTTTCTGACAAAATTTGTTTCGAATCGCGTTAAAAAACAGCTATTTCCTGGCTGCAGAGAGCCTGTAGGGTGTTGTAGAACATTTTGCTATGCTTAAATATGCAGAAGGAGCTTGGTTTTGTCTTCATACAATGCTGTGTTTCAGTATGACATGCACATGACTGCCGCCGCTCTTAGAATCGCTTCACTCTATAATTCCCTAGGTACTTAAAGGTGCAAAACTGACCAAAAAACTGAAATAGGAACGCTGCCTGACAAGATAACATCAGCGCCAGCTGGAAAGAAACGAGCTGAGGGCTAAGATACTATAATAGCGTCAAAGAACACAGAAGAAAGTTACTGGAGCCGCCACATATCGCGGTACAGTAAGGGGATGATGGCAATAGCCACGCCAGGGAGCGGAATCTAAGTAAGTCCCGGTTTTCACCAGAGCCCGTCACAAAACGGGATGGACTTGCTGCGGCAGGAGTCTACCAGGTTGCTACCCCTGACGTGACTTGCTTGCGGTGGCAGCTGAGGTGTAGGGAGGTACAAAATCATAAGGCAAACTCGGAGTCGGGGACAAGTGTAAGGTCAGGAAAGCCCGCAAGGATCATGGTCAAGGAACGGAGTAAAGATGTACGGTACACGGATATGACAGACGAGGCTCAAGTAGGAGGCGGAGGCAGTTTTTACTTTCTGTCATTTGGACATACGATTCACATTCTTCATACTGAAGAAGCTCATCCAAAGCCAGTTTTGCAGCATTTGCTCTTGCTTCCCATTCCAGTTTTGTACTAACTGTACTAATCACTAGTGGCACCGAATGCCAAATAAGCACCTAAAACATTTCCTGTAGTTAGGGTCTCCTTCAGTTCAAGTACGCTGCATTTTAACAAATCGGTGTCACGCAGAAACTGGACTCAAACTATCACGTTTAAACTTCTTAATTAACTGCGTTGAAACTTTTTTAGGTATTAATGAAGAAGCTGATGGAGTTAGAATTTCCCTTTGGGCCCAAAAAAGGTTTTGGAACGTTGGGAAAATGACTATGGAGGATTTCTCTATAGTACTTGAGTTTGTCCTCACTCTCAGCAGCTGGAAAAAAGGCTCCCATTTTGGACCGGTAGTGAGGGTCCAAGAGGGTGGAGAGCCAGAAGTCATCCCTCTGCCGGATGGTGACTACTCGGCTGTAACTAGCCAGGAAAATCAGCATGCTGCGGGCCATGTGCGCAAGTGACTCTGAGGGAGTGTGGAGGCGACGGCAGCAGCCACAGCAGCAGCATGAGGTCAGACAGTGGCACAATCACAAAGTGTGGAGGTGACGGCATCAACAGCAGCAGCATGAGGTCAGGCAGTGGCACAATGACATTCTGGAGGTGGCAAAAACAGGAGTTGGCAACAGAGTGGCACAAGGACAGAGTGAGGAGGGCACGGCAGCAGCCACAGCAGCAGCATGAGGTCAGACAGTGGCACAATCACACAGTGTGGAGGTGACGGCATCAACAGCAGCATGAGGTTAGAGAGTAGCACAATGACACAGTGTGGAGGTCACGGCAGCAGCCACAGCATGAAGTCAGACAGTGGCACAATGACAGAGTGTGGAGGTCACGGCAGCTTCCACAGCAGCAGCATGAGGTCAGAGAGTGGAACAATGACCATGTGGAGGTGACGGTATAAACAGCAGCAGCAGCATAGCAGAGAGGGACAATGCCAAGTGGGGAGGTGCACAAACAGAGTAGGCCCACAGAGTGGCAAAATGACAGCGGGGGGTAGGGCCCAACGGGGCAACAGTTCGGGGGTAAAAAACATGAAAGGTAAGAAAAGTGGGCCCCAAAAAAATTAAAAAACATTCGGGGTAGGGGGGCAAAAACAGAGTGGGGCAAGAGGGGTACAATGAAAAGGTGTGGAGGTCACGGCGCAGCCAGAGCACGCAGAGGTCAGACG
Source organism: Phyllomedusa bahiana (assembly GCA_025379985.1). Taxonomy (NCBI): domain Eukaryota; kingdom Metazoa; phylum Chordata; class Amphibia; order Anura; family Hylidae; genus Phyllomedusa; species Phyllomedusa bahiana. Next base: position 3,933 of record JAODAL010034992.1, on the reverse strand, counting down.
TGGCCAATGACAGGGTGGGGGGGGAGGTGACTGCAACAGCAACAACAGCATAGCATTAGTCAGTGAGTGGACAATGACAAGTGTGGGGGTAAAGCACCAGCAACGCACATATCAAAAGTGGCACAAGGGTTGGGGGTTTGGGTGGAATACCAGCCCCGGTAAAGATGGGGGAAAGGGCAAATGGAAACTACACAGATGTGTGGCATCAGGCAGGTGGCGGCATCAGAATAGTGGCTGAGACAGGTAGTTTGAATCCAGACTCATTTCTCAAAGTATTGGTTAGGCGTCATGGCTGATGTAATCTGACGCCTATGGCATTGGTGTGTGGAAATCCTGGCCGATCCACGCCTGATTCATCTTGACAAAGGTCAGCCGTTCCACATTTCCCGTGGACAAGCGGGTTCTCCTTGGGGTAACGATGGCCCCCGCCGCACTGAACACTCGCTCTGATGCCACACTACTGGCCAAGCAGGACAGCTTCTCCACTGCAAACTCGGCAAGTTGTGGCCACACATCCAGTTTGGCTGCCCAGTAGTCCAGTGGATCTTCTAACTGGGGGGGCAGAGTGCTGTCCAAGTAGGCCACCACCTGTTGGTTCAGGCTCTGCTCCAGGTCCTCTGCTCCTGTTGGCGAGTGCCCTCCTCACTAGGCGGGTTAAGGAAGCTGCTCATCAGCGACTCCAGACTTAGGTTGCTGCTGATGGAGCTGGTACTGCTCCTACCCCCCCCACCTTCCCACAGCAGCTGTGGCAGTGGTATGTGAGCGCTGAGGAACCCACCGGTCACACCTGTCAGAGGATGGACCATGCTGCACATAGGCAGCGGCCAACTGACTACGAAGGACTTCTCTATAGCATTTGTCCTCCCTCTCCGCAGCTGGAAAAAAGACTTCCATTTTGGACCGGTAGCGGGGGTCTAAGAGGGTGGAGAGCCAGAAGTCATATCTCTGCCGGATGGTGACTATTCAGCTGTCACTAGCCAGGCAAATAAGCATGCTACGGGCCATATGCGCAAGTGACTCTGAGGGACTCACTGCCTCCATCTCCACTGTATACTGCCATGGTGCTTGGGGGTCATCCGCCTCATTTTCCTCATCTCCCTCTACCTCCTCCGGATGCTCCTGCTCCTCCTCTCCTGTCACCTGGGTAGAAAAATGCCCTCTTCTCACTAGACAATGCTTGTGCTCCAATGTCCTCCTCCTCCAGTTCAGTCCCCACTGGACTCATGTGGCCACGAGATGTAGTCGCCACGTCTCCAGTCCCCTGCCCAGACAGATTTTTCAGCATCTGTTCCAGGACATGAAGCAGTGGAATGACGTTATTCATCCTGTAGGCCTAGCGACTGACAAATAACTTCGCCTCCTCAAACAGCCTCAGCAAACGGCAGGTGTCACGCATGAGCTGCCACTGGCTGACATCAAAGTTAAAAAGTGGAGTACCCCTGTCTGCCTGGATCATCAAAAAATGTAATGGCCTTTCTCTGTTCATACACTCGGTTCAACATGTGCAGGCTGGAATTCCAACGGGTGGAAGCATCGAATATCAGCGCGTGTTGGGGGAGGCCGTTCTGCTGCTGAAACTCGAGGAATGTGTGCCTGGCTTTGTAGGAATGGATGAAGTGCATGCACAGTTTCCTGGCCATTTTCAGAATCTTCTGAAGCTCGGTGGAAGACTTCAGGAACCTTTTCACAACCAGATTGAACACATGCGCCATGCAGGGTGCATGGACCATCCCTCCTCGGTGCAGCGTGGGCAACATGTTACTCCCATTGTCCGTCACAAGGGTTCCAATTTGCAATTGGTGCGGAGAAAGCCACACAACGATTTCTTGCTGCATGACACTGAGCAGTTCCTCCCCTGTGTGACTTCGTTCGCCGAGGAAAGCCAGGTGTAGAACTGCGTGACACCACAGTGTCCTACACATGTGGTATAATGGAGCAGTACTTGTGGAGGCTGAGGTGGTGGTGGAGGAGGAGGAGGTGGTCATTGACGCAGGAGCCGCAGTTTGACAACGTGGAGGAGAAAGCGGCGTCTCCTGTCCAAGTTGTTGTTGTTGGTGTGGCTGGGCAGGAAGCACATTCACCCAGTGTGCCGTAAAGGACATGTACTGACCCTGACCGTAGTTACAGCTCCAGACGTCCTCACTGCCGTGCACCTTGGAACACACCGATAAGCTGAAAGACTGGCCCACCTTCTGTTCTGCATATTTGTGAAGGGCTGGTACTGCCTTTTTGGAAAAGAAATTACGGCTTGGAACTCTCCACCTCGGCTCGGCACAGGCCATTAGTTCTCTGAATGGTGCAGAGTTCACCATTCGGAAAGGGAGGGACTGCAGTACCAACAACTTGGACAGGAGCACATTCAGCTTCCGCACCTTAGGATGGTTGGACACATACTGTTTTCTCTTTGCAATGAACTCGTTGAACGACTGCTGGCTCCATGAGTAGCAAGGAGCATCTGGACTGGGAGATGATGACAAAGAGAAACAACTCCCTTCTGCAGAGGTGGTGGAGCCTTGACTGGCTGAAATGGCATGCGTGCCACTGGGCGCTGCTGCTGCTGCGGCGGCAGGATGGACCACCACATCTGAGCCACGTTTCTCCCAGGCCACCAGATGGTGACGCTGCATGTGTTGACGCATGGCCATGGTGCCAACGTTAGCTCCCTGGCCACGCTTCACTTTCTCCCCACAGATTCTACATATACCCATATTCGGCTCATCCGGTGTCTTAGCAAAGAACTGCCACACCTCCGAGTAGCTGATTTTACCGCCAACACTCCGCACTGAGTGACTATTACCGCCGCTCCCTCGCTGATCACCTGTGCCGCTACTTTCTAGGACCTGCGAAGCGGGTTTTCTTTCCCGTGTCCGTTAGGCTCCCGACCTCACACTGCTGCTACCCTGCAGACTCACACTACCAACTTGCTGGCAGAGCCGCTGCCTTACGGGCAAGCTGACGCCCACTTCTCCTGACGATGATGACGCTCGTGCTTCACCCGGCTCCCAAGTGCAGTCGGCTACATTATCATCGATTATTGTTGGATCTTCACTGCTGTCCTCATCAACAGTCTTGGTATTCAGAGGCTGACCCCTCACAACATGACCTCCCATGCCACTCTCCACATCCATACTTTGCCACCTACTGCAAGAAGCAGGGGATATCGGCCCCATTTCTTCACTGCCAAGTAGCTGCTGACTGTCCTCAAATAGTTCGTCCTCGTTGTATAGTGGCGCTGAGCCCAGACCACATAGTAGATCTCTGGCTGAGGGAACTGGATGGGACAGAGGCGGGTTGAGGACAGGTGAGGGCCGCTGACCCGCTCCCGGGCCATGCCAATTAAGAGTTGTGTCTGATGTTCCCACCGACTCTTGGCTGGGGTTGTCAGATGTCATCTGGGAGGAAGTGGATGACCTAGTCAACCAATCAAGAACCCTTGGGTTGCTGGTCAACACACGGCTGCTAGATGATACCGTTAGTTCTGGCCTCACCGAGTGACCCCTGCTGCGACGTCCTCTTACTGTGCTGCGATCTATGCCTGCTCCAGGAATGTTTGTGCAACTGCCACTCGCATGTGAAGAGCCTGCCACCTCTCTGTCTGTCATACTGTTCGTTCAAAAATTTACAGACTCTGTTTAATGAAGATATCTGTATATAATAAATACACAAACTGTATTTGACTCCAAATGAACCCACTAACAGGCTTGGGTAACCCTTGGATATAAATTGCGCTGCAGAAATCACAAGGAAAAAATTAACTGGTATGTAGCGTGTAAAAACGCTGTTTCTTTTACTGACTACAAAAGCACAAGTACGCTTAATTAACCCTCGGATATAAATTATGTCACAGAAATCAGCAGCAAAAAATTAACTGGTATGTGGCTTGTAAAAACGCAGTGTATTTTACTGAATAAGAAAGCAGAAACACGCTTAATT
>JAODAL010034991.1:0-43498 GCA_025379985.1 Phyllomedusa bahiana | reverse complement strand
TATCCCCCCCTTTGGGCCCCAGGTATTTTGCCCAGGGTGGGCCCGGGGGGCCGGGAAAGGTTTAGGTCCCTTTGGAACCGACCAGGTGAGGGGGGAGTCTCACCATTCTGGCCCAATCAAAGGCCCCGAGAGTTTTCAGGCTCCCCAAATTAGGGGCTGCGACACCCCGAAACCCTCTCAAGGAGGGGCCGGAACCCCAAAACCCTTTGGGTTCAGGACAAACAACGGCGGGTGGGTTCCTTGGGGACCAAGGACGGGCTGTCCCAAGGCGGTCCCGCCCGGGTTTTCCCCGGGTGGGGTTTCCCGGGACCGATTTTGGGGGAAACCCAAATCCGTTCAGGGGGCCGGAGTTTTTTGGGGGGTTGCGAAAGAGTTTCCCCAGATCCCTGGACCCCCTAGGGACGCCCAATGGACCAAGGAAAGGCTGGCCCCAGCATTTTTTTACGGGCCAAAAAGTTTGGGGGCCCGGATTGGCTGCCTACTCCGGGTTCGTTTTTAAACAACCTGTAAAGGGGTGGGGAAGGCGGGGCCGGAAGGCCCCCCAAAAGCCCCCCCGGGTTTACCTCTCCCTATCAAAGACGAGCCTTTTAGGGAGGGGGGCTGGGGTTTTTTTTTTTTTTTATTGTGTTTTTTTTTTTCAATATTTTAACAATAAAAATAACCACATTTTAGGGCCTGCAAGCCTTTGGGGAAAAATCCACATTTGATAAAAAAAAAAAAAAAAAAAAATTAGGTAAACAGTTTTTTAATTTCAAAACTTTTTCGTCTGAAAGAAATTACGGGGTTTCCCCAGGGGGTAGGAGTTTTTAGTCTGATGAAACCTCCGGGGTTTATCTCCCTTTTTTGGGGGTTTTTTTTAGGCAAAGAATTATTTTAAGTTTTTCCGGTGGCAGTTTTTAAACTGCGCATTAAATTTGGGGACTTTACCCAAGTCATAACCCTTTTGGGCGAAGGGTTCTCATGTTTTTGGGTTTTTTGCTTTAAAGGTATATCAGCGAAAAGGGAAAGATCAAGGGTTTTTTGGGGGGTTGTTCTGATCTCTTAGTTTCCCTCCAAAAATGTGTTTTTTCCCCTTGCGGGATGGTTGTCCCCCCTCCCCCTAAGGGTCCACTTCCACCCCTTAATTTTTTTTCCCCTTTTTAAAAATTTGGGGGGACAGAGATAAATACCCCCAAATTAAAGCTGAAAACCCCAAAAGGAAAAAAAAATTGGGGCCTTCCCGCTTTGTTTGCCCTGGATCGCCTTTTTAACCCCCTTTTTTGGGTTTCCCGGGTTCCCTCTATGAGGAGTTTGCCCTTCTGTTAGTTTTAAAAAATTTTTTTAAATACTTTATTTTATACTGTATTTACATGAAAATTGGGCTAAAAAAAAAGGCATGCCCATTTTAACTATAATAACATAACGAGGGGGAGGGTGGTGGGAGAGGAAAGGGAAAAGGCGGGGGGGGGGGAAAAAGAAGCAAAAGGGGGGGGGGGGGCTGGGGGGGGGGGGGGGGGGGGGGGGGGTGGGGGGGGGGGGAGGAAAGACATTCCGCCTGTGGACAGACATCCGCCGCGTCCAAGGGGAGTCACCTTTTTGGGGGTACCCAACCCCAATTTTGCGTTTTAAATTTATATGGGTCATTTGTTAAGAAACCAAGTTTGTAATTTTTTAAAACAATTTTTAAATTTTTTGTCTGAATGTGTGAAAGGAAGGGAAATTTTAAAAAATTTCCCCCAAAATTTGAAAAAATTGTTGTGTCTTCTGCCCCTTTTTGGGTTTTGTTTTTTTCTCCCCAATTTCCTTCGGAAAATGTGAGATAATTTTCAGGAAAAATTTTAATAGTAGAGGGGCGGGGTTTGGAACCACACTGAAGGATTGTTTTTCGCGCTGCGGCTCCTATGAAAAATTTAAATTTTTTGATGATTGCGTTTTGGGGGAAAGGGGATTCCTTAGGGGGGGTTCCAAAAAGGGGAACCCCATTTTCCCCGGTGTCGGGGCACTGTTTTGGGTATGTTTTTTTGAGGGTAAAGGGATTTTATTTCTGCCCAGAAGGCTTGGTTTTTTTTTGGGCGGTACACAAGCAGTGCAGTTAAGGGTCTCCCTGTGGGGGTTTTGCGACTTTGGGCCCAAGGTTTTTTTTCAGAGGGGTTCCCCCATCAAGTATCCCCCCGGTTGTGGGGGAAATATGATTTTTGGGTTGTTTTTTAAATTTTGACTTTTCCCCCAATTTCATCATGGGGGGACAGTAGCTTCCCCGCCCCCCAGGGGAGAGAGAAGCTAAAAAAGGGGTTGGTGTGTTAGGGACGTAGTTAAACCCAATATGTCATCCCCCCCCCTTGTTTTGGGAGTAGTCCCAGGGGGGTTTCAAATTTCCAGTTTTAGTATTTATTTTTTCTCCCTTTTTGTCCTTTTGTTTTGGGGTCTCGGGGATTTCTTTTAAAAAAAAAGGGGGCCCTTCCCTTTCCCCTACCCCTTTTTTTTCCCCAATTCCCCCTTTTCGTACAAAATTTTGGATCCCTTTGAGGGTAGAAAAAAGGGATGGGGGGCCTAGGAGGGGGAAATTTCTACTTTGGGGCCCCTTCATTAAGTAGTTTTTTTTCCCTTTTATGCTTTTATCAAAAAAGCCGTTACTGTTTTTATCCCCGGGTTTTCGTCCCATGCTTGGACCCCTTTGAGGGGTTTTCCCCTCCGGGAAAATTTTGGGGTTTTGTGTAAAAAATGGTAGGAGTAATAAATTACGCTTAAGGGTTTCAAAAATTTGTCGCTTTTTGTTTTTTGCCCCCCGGGGCCCATTATAAAGGGGGTTTTTGAGTTAGGGTCGGGGGAGAGAACCATAGGGAAGGTGTAAAAAAATATTTTGCGATGTCCCCGTCACGAATTTTTGGGGCCCCGGGTTTTCGGGAAATCTGTGAAGTTTCGGATACCCCACTACCCAATCCCCAAAACACCCCGAAGTTTTTGATGCTTAGGTTAAAATTATTATTTGTGGAATTTTATTCCCCCATTTTTTTGGGTGTTGGGGTTAGCACCATCAGGCCCCCTTTTTGGGTTTTTTCCGATGTTCCTATAAAAGGGGGTTTAAAATGCTTTCGTTTTTGATTTTAATTTTCTTTTTAGGTCTGAGGTATTTTAGAAAAGGATGTATGGGGTAAAAAAATTTAGGGAATATAAATCTTTTTAGCATTTTCGCCCTCCCCCAGGGGGGGGAAAAATTTTAAATTTTTCTCTATGTTGATAGTTTTTTAAAACTTTTTTCCCCGCTTGCAGGGGGAAAGGGGAAAGTTATTTTTGGGATAACATGTTGTGGTGTTGGGAATTTTTCCCCTAGAAAAGAATGGGTTTCAGTTCCCCCGGGTTTAAAGGGGGTTAGTCCCGGGGCCCCCAAATTTGGGAAATTTTTTGGGGCCCCCTTAAAAAGAAAATCCCTTTCCGATTTTTTCTTCTTTGTTTTTAAAAGGAAAGAAAAGGGATCCAGGGGCCCCTCAAATTTTCCCAATAATTTTTGGTAGTGTCTGTTTCCCCGGGTTTTGATATAAAAAAATAAGATGTCGTCGGGCAAATCCCGAGTTTTGATTTTGTTTTTTTTCCCCAAACCTTTTACCCCCTTCAAAGGAATTTTTATTTCAAAAATGTGGGTTTGGGGGGGAATCCAATGGTAAATTAAACAAAAGAGGGGATAGTGGGCTCCCTTTTTTTGTTTTTTAAAAGATGGGGATTTCAGGGGCGGTAAAATTTTTTATTCTTATAGTGTGGTGGAAATTTTTTTTGAATTGGAAATTGCTCAGGGGGGTGTGGATTTAATTGGACCGTGCCCCATTTCCCAGCAGTCCGGGGAAAAAACCTTTTACTAACGGTACCCTAAGGGAAAGGGGGTTAGCCTTGTCGTCCAACCCGGGAAAAACGACAAGGGGGCCCCACCCCCGTTACTGGAGTTTTTTCTCCCAAGGGGGGTTTTTCCCCAAAGGAAATGCTAAATGACCGGGGGCCCCAAGTTCATGTGGGCAGTTAAGGGTTGTCCATGTGAAAGCTGATACAGGTGCAACATCTGGGGGCCCCACCCCCGTACCCACCCCCAGACAATGGCCTGGGTAAAAGGTTCAAGGGAAACCCAAAGGGCAGATGTTAGATGTTGGCGGCCCACCCCCCGGGGGGGAAAGGGGGAAGCGGTCCCCTCCCAAAACCTACTTTTCGCAAACCGGGAATTCCCCCAAAACTCAACGGGCTTTGCTCCCTTCGAGCCCTGGGGGCGAGTGTGGGGGGGCCCCCTGGTCTGGTGAAGGGGGCCCGGGGAAGGGAGATTTAAAGAAACCCGGGAAAAGGGGGGTCGGTCATTGAGTAGGGTCGTGCCCCCTTCCGTGACAAAATGCAGGGGGCCTTGCCCGCTTTTAAGTGCACGAAAAATATGAAAAGGGGCCCCCCCGACCAAAAAAGCAGTGGTACGCCCCCAAACGCTTGTGAGAGGCCCCTACCGGGGGGTCAGAAAGTGGGGGGCCCCTGGTCCCTGTACCACGGGGCAAGTTTTCAGGCAGCCTGGGGGGCCCATTTTGTCGTGCACCAGAAAACTCAACGCGTAAACGTCCCGGGCCCCCCTGGACCACGCCCGGGGAGGGGGGAAGGGCCCCTTCCACGGGGAAACATGATAAAGGGGCCCATCAGGGCGGGGGGGTTATGTCCCCTTTCCCCGGTGAAACCCCTGCCCGGGGGAAAAGTGAGACGGAGAACCTCTTGGAAAATGTTTTCCCCCGGGTCGGGGGCAGGGGGGGGGCCCCAAAGGGAGGCCCATGGGGGAATTTGGGGAACAGCCCCTTGGAGACCAACAGTCCCAGTTTTGGGCCCAACCCCTCCCCCCCTTTCCCGGGGAAATTTTTCACAAACGTGCCGGGAAGGAGGGAAAGTCAGCCTCCATCACGGGGGAACCCCCGGGGGATCCCCCCCAAACCCGGGGCGTTAAAGCATTGGGAAATCCCCCCCCGAAGGCAGCGGGCACATGCGTGGAGATTGACGAAAAGTGAAGCGGGGGGTTCCATCCAGGCGCCCAAAACTGCCGGGGCCTCCCCCTTAGTCCTTTTTCCCCAAAAAGGGGATGGGAAACCCCCCCGTTTCTGCGTGGACAAAAAGGGGGCTCAACCCCTTCACGGTCATTTTTTTGCGTCCCCAATCCCCACGAATCGATGACCCTCGATTTTTTGGGCCCGGGGGGCCAAGTACCTGCCCCATCATGGTTTAGCCCGGGGAAAATTGGCAAAATTCCCCGGGCCCCGTGAGGAAAGGGGAAAAACGCCCCTGCCTTTATCACCCCTTTTGGGAAATTGTACGGGGCCAAAGTCTTCCTTTTCGGCATAAAGGGAATCCCCGGCCACTTTTCGGGTGGAGGGTCAAAGGGCTGTTTGGGGGCTTAAAGGGTACGCGGCTGCCGCCCTGGACGACATAGCTTTTTAAAGTCCCCCCCGGGGGGGGAACCCCCTTTCCAGCACCTGACCGGGGTGTTTGGGGGATCCGCCAGGGGGGGCCTTGACCATAAACCCGGGAAAAAAGTCCCAACCCGGGGCCCATGGTGAGGCCCCCCTCCCGGGGGCCCCGGGTAGGTGGGGGGGGGCCCTTAAAACCCCAGAGCCCGGAAAAGTGGATCCCAAAACCCCCCACCGGGCCCCAAACCCCCGGGCCCAAAGAAGCAGGTGATGTCTTTTTTGGGCCCCCAGTGGGTACAAATAGGAGGTTTTTTCCCAAACACTAAAAAGTACCTGGCAACCCCCCCTGACAGACCTAAACCGGGAAAAGGGGTTTTTGCCCCCCGAAGTGTTTGGGAAACAAACACTGCGAAAACGGCCCCCAACCCCCAAAAGGCCCCGCCTTGTCCACCCCCCAGTACTAAAATGCGGGGATTTTCCCCCCGGGAAAGGTTTTATATTTAAAAAACCGACCCCCAGGACTTCCCCGGGTTTTCCCGTTTTAAAGGCCAGGGGAAAAAGGGAAAGGGAACCCCGTTATGAAACCTGACCGGAAGCTTTTTTCCCGGGGGAAGTGGCCAAATTCCCCCCAAGGAAAAAAGAATGCCTGGCGATTTGGGGCCCCTCCCGCCCCTGCAGCCCTATCTATACGGGCGGCATTTAAATTGTGGGGGACGACCCCCAACCCTCTGAGCTGGAAAAAAAACGGTCCCCCCGGAACCAAGGGAGGTTGTACGCGGGAAAGGCCTGTCTCTTTCGCCCCCGGGAAAGGGCCGAAACCACGGAAAACCCCAAGGGGGTTGTCCCGCCCAAAGGGGAAAGGGGTTATTTTGGGCGCCGGGGTGGACCCACGGTGTAGGTCTCCCCCCCCTAGCCCCTAAAAGGGGGGATTTTTGCGGGGGAAGAAAATTGCCCAAATCCCCCCTCTCTCTAGCTTAGAAAAGTCAGCCCCTCCCCCCCCCAAAAAGGACAAGCTAAAATTTATATTTTTAATAAGCACAGCCCTTCCCCCAAGGCCTCTGTAGGAAGCCGCCAAAAGCAGGGGGTAAACCCCAAATAAAAAAGTTTCCTTTAAAGAATCTAATTAGCCACTGAACAAATCCCTATTCCCGCTTAAAAGACTTCAATCAACCCAACCCATCGGGTCCTCCGAAAATTTCATATGATTCTGGGCGATCCGCTCAAAAATGGTGCATGGCGGGTTATATGGAAAAAAATTTAGGTTTCCACCGCCCCGCAAAAGGCCCTTTTCCCCCCCCCCGGTTTCCGGGAAAGCAGGGGACTGAGAAATCCAAAACCCGGGGCCCCTACGGGGTCCAAAGTTTAAGCAGTTTGATATCCAGGCGGGGTAGGCCCAAGGTTTGATGGACCACCGGCTGGGTTTTTCTGTCCCAAATTCCCCCTCCCGGGTTTTTGTCCTTTTTTTGGTTTTTTAAATAAGAAATGAAATGCCCTGAGTGGGAGGAGTTTTTAACCGTCCAGGGGTGTTTTGGGGCGACCCCAAAGTGGGCTGCCCCCGCAGAAAATAACCCGGGACCCAGGTTTTGGCTTTCCCCGTTTGATAAAAGGGAGGGGGGGTTACCTGAGAGCAAGGTCCAGTAACATCATCACGCCAGAGCCAGGCCACATCTGCCCCCCCGTGCGGCCGGCGCCCCAAGCAACAACGGTAACTTGATTTATTTTAACTGCCTTTTGTCTGTAATCCATATTTGTTTTTTGAACCTCTCTCTTACTGGATATTATTATCCATCTTGTTTTATATATTATCTGTCTAGTGTGCCTCCAAGGCAAATTTAAAATTTCTATAAACTTTAATCTGAGTTAGTCTGTCTTGATCAACAGCCTCACACGCCTAATTCTTGGTCCATAGAAATTACTACCCAAGGGTTGGTTCCTGACCCTGCTACAAGTCGGGTAACGGGACGGTCTTATAACTAAACGAGCGAACTGGTGGCAGCATTGTTGTTTCCCTGTGCCAGTGTGGGCAAGGGTTAACAGTGGAACAGTATCTGGCTGACCTTGAGCTCCCCTAGTGGGTTAGCGCAACGTCGAGATACACCCCAAGTCGGCCGTCGTCCTCAAGCGGGCCGGAGGACTAGGCTGTTTTCGTTCACACTTCATTTTACGGGCGCCGGGGAAACCGCTAGGTTTACATAGCACTCAATGAGTTCTATGATTTCATCGTAATTGAGGGGCGTATTTTGGGCGCATTGCAGCGCAACTATATGTCGAAGTACACCCCTAAATACGTTGTGAAATAACAAAACTGGAGCATCGACAGATACGAATGGCCTTTGATGGACTCCACTGACTTTGATGTGGTCTGTCGGGTTTCCATCATGGTGGCTGGAGGTTTCGGCGCAGATGTGAATCTGGCCTGACTGTGTTATGCTGTGTTGCCATTCCCAGTTTTCAAAGGGGCGTGCTGCTGCACACACGGACTGTGTCAGCACCAATTGGACAGTGTCAGACTGTGCAGGGACACACCCAACTGGTAACACCCAGCGGCAGATTTAGTAATACATTTCTAGAACAACAGAGTTATAAAAGTGAATCTACATGGCGTATTGTGGCGCATAATGGTGCGTGCTGCAATATGCCTGCTGTTCATCAGAGCCATGGCCCGGCCTCCTATTCACTTTTATTAAATATGTTGTGTGAACAGGTCTTTGAAGTTCTTCTACCCAGATAAGAAACCAAAAAAAAAAAAATCTAAATAATACTCCTCCCCTCCATTCCTGCACTGGTTTGGCGAGGGCTTTTTTTTTTTACTGGTCTTCTGTTCACCTCTGCCAGCGGCAGTCAGAATGTCACCGCAGCAGCCGCTGATTTACTACAGTGGTCACATGCCCCTGCCTGACATCACCGCTCCAAGTGTCCACCTGGACAAACCCTTTAAGAAAACTTTCTTTGTCCAATGTAGAAAAACAGAGCCCCGATAAAATAAACAAGTATGCACAGCAAGAACCAAGCCTTCCCTGTCATTCATCCAAAGCATGGTGACTTGCTGTACCTGGTTGGTGATGTCTACACACAATTGCAGCTTGTGCTCCCGTATACATGGGTGCAAGGCTTGATATCGCTCTTGTCCTGCAGTTTCCCAGTTCTCAAATTTCACCGTTGTGTCATCCAGACAAACAGACTGTGTAAGAAATGCAGCTACAAAAAGACAAAAATATAATACATTAAAGGGGTATTCTCACCACAGTGATTAGCTTTAAACATGTACGCAAGAAGTAAATAAAAAAAATAAATAAAAATACATTGCTATTCGATTTGCTTTCTTTTAAAGCTAGAACGGTTATCTCCTGCTTATGTACATGTTTTTCCTTGGTACTAACCACCTTTCTCTGCTTAGCAGCCTGGCCTGCATGTTGAGTCCTCTCTGCTGTGTCTTAGCAGCAGCACAGTAAATTTTTGTTTCTTGTTGACAAACCTTAAAGAAGGCTTTCACCTCCAGGAAAACTCATGAAGTAACAGGAGACTAAAATACGAACATTTCCTTAAATATGCTTTATTAGGGAAATCGAAGCATTTCACCTGTAATTCAGTTAAAAAAATAATAAAATAAAATGCACAGGCCTTTAAGACAGGACTGTCAGCCCAAGTCGGCACCCGACAGTTTTTACAGAGCTGTCAACATACTGATCCATCAAGGTAACCGCTTCGGAGCTGGGAGAGTCCAAATGTGAAAGGGGGAGCTAGGAAATATACATCATGAGCACACTCAAACTCTGGGCTGCTATTTCTGTGCTGGATATAACACTAGCAGTGTAATGTAGAGGTCTGTAAACCCTGTCCCACTCAGTGTGCTGTACCTGCTGCATTGTATGTAGTGAGAGACAGATTACCCTGTACAAGCAGCTATGCCCTTAGCTCCCCCTGCACAGTTGGTATCTCCCAACAGAAGGAATCCTACTAGATAATGATCTGTCGAAGAAAGTGAAACTAAAACCTGTGTCCCTGTAAGGCTGGGGCCACACAGCATAGGACAAAAACCGTCAGAAAGTCTACCGGTTTTTGTCCGATGCACGACCGTGTTTTTTGTCACATTTTGCACAAAAACCACGGTCGGTTTTAGCTTTTTTTCTGTCGCCCATACAATTGACTGTACGGGAAACCGACGGAAAGACACCTGGCGCTGGCAGTTTTTACAACATGTTCCTAGAACCGCCGGCGCTAGAAAATGACCCGTGTGGACTACAGGACGATTTTTTCTCCTCAAGTCTATGGGTAAGCAAAACCATCGGATTTCAGTGGTTTTAGAATCCTAAAACCGACAAAAATACGATTGGTTTTGCATGCTGTGTAGACATTGCCTTATAATTTCATCTACTATCAGTTTTTGTGTGTTTGTGTGGAGGTGATAGGTACTCTTTAACCCTTTAGAGCTCTGTAGTCTTGGGCCCTGCTGTTTAAACCCTTCCATCATTCATTGCCCTCTCACAGGCTAAGCTAGGAATAGCAGAGCTGATATGTCAGTCTAAACAGGAAGTGCGAGTCTGAAGCTGGCTGCAATGCACAGCCTCTTTGAAACAACTTGGTGAGAACACCCATTTAAGAATTGGTAAAAATTGGAAAGGAAATTATACATATAGAACATACATTATGAATAATATAGCAGCGAGATGAAATTCTTACTTTTTACTGTCCACGAGGCCACCTACCTCCAATTGTGCTCTCCTGGAATTCATGAAACTGTCCTTTGACAAAACGTAACACCAGACTTGACTTGCCGACTGCAGATTCACCCAGCAACACCAACTTGAACTGACAAATCTTACTGGCCTGAGACTGACCGTTCGGCCTCGCTGCTCCTCTCCCGGCCATTTCCTCACACCAAATTACAAGAATGCTCCAGAGGATGCAGAACTGCAAGGGACCTGCTTGAGCTCGTGCAAAGTGAAGGAGCAGGTCCAAACAATGGCAGAATCTGCAAAACATGAAATGGAAGTCATTCCCGGGTAATCTCACAGATACTAAAGATGCCTGCATTACACAGAAGGACTGAAGACAAAAGATAACCGTTCTGATATGCAAAGTCGGAGAATTAGGGTATGTTCACACGGGATAATTTTGGCACACATTTCGCCATGTAGTTGCGCTCTAATACGGACGAGATGTGCGCTGAAATTACGGTAATCCATAGTTCTCTATGAGAACTATGGATTACACCTCCTCCCGATCGTATTGTACGCGTGGGGAGATAAGGGACACGTCACTTATTCGCGGCGCGAGTAATGCATGTCTTTGGGGCCAGCGGGCTGCCGCCCCCCCAATCCCCGCACCGCGGGAGTACGCACCGATCAGCGCGAGCTCCCGAGACACACGATGTACTGCAGCGCATACTATACGCACCGCAGTACATCGTGTGAACATACCCTTATTGCTCACAGGAAGAAAAAAAAAAAGTCTTTAAAGGGGTTGCTGGAAGTTACAATAAAACATATCCCCACACAATTGTATTGCCTGGGCAGTTTTCAGGCGCGGATCTGCCAGGACACAGTTTCAAAGTTCTCCATTGTTTCTATGGCATTTTCCTTGCTGAAAACTCATCAAAAATTGAACTTGTCACTTCTCTTTTAGCGCTGGAAATAGTGCTGAAAACAATGGAGGAAAAAAATAGCGTTGTATGAATGACTGGTCCATGCCCTTGCCATCTCCCGCCTAGACTACTGCAACATCCTTCTCTGTGGCCTCCCAGCTAGCACCCTCGCTCCCCTCCAATCCATCCTTAACTCTGCTGCCCGTCTTATCCATCTCTCTCCTCCTCTGCTCTCCCCTCTGCCAATCCCTTCACTGGCTTCCCATTGCCCAGCGAATTCATTTCAAGCTACTAACCATGACCTACAAAGCTCTCTATAACCTCTCCCCTCCATACATCTCTGCCTTAATCTCCAGATACCTCCCCTCACGCAGCCTCCACTCCTCACAGGACCTTCTCCTCTGCTCTCCCCTTATCAGCTCCTCACACAACCGTCTCCAAGACTTCTCTCGTGCTTCCCCATACTCTGGAACTCACTGCCCCAACAAATGAGACTCTCCTCCACTTTCACCAGCTTCAAAAGCAATCTGAAAACCCATTTCTTCAGGCTTGCCTTTAACCTACAATAACCCTGCTGTCACTACATCCTCCACAAACATGTCTGCCCCTCACCTCCTGTCTCTTTCCCCCTCCTTGTAGATTGTGAGCCCACGCGGGTAGGGTCCTCTCTCCCTCTGTCGTGCCAATTGTCATTCATCACTTATCATTGTACTCATTTGACTTATGTTATGTATGTAACCCCCTCAAATGTACAGCGCCCTGGAACCAATGGCGCTGTAAAATAAATAATAATAATAAATGACAACGCGGTTTTTACATAGGAATCAATGGAAAGAATTTACACTGTTTTGGGGTCAGAATTCGTGCCAAAACCGTCGTCAAATTCTGCTACGTGAACATACCCTAAGACTATGTTCACACGGCGTAATTGCGGTGCGTACAGTTCGGCCGCAATTCCGCCGAGTGATTTGGGAGTCGCACTGATCAGAGCGTACTCCCGTGGCACGGGGCGCCCATAGACATTCATTACTCGAGGCGTGTATTCGCCGCAAGTAATTGACATGTCACTTATCTACAATACGATCTCATCCGTATTAAAGCGCAAATACGCTGCGAAATGCGCGGAGCAATTACCCCGTGTGAACATACCCTAATAGTTACAGACTACAATTGTAATTTGTATGCAGCAGGTGAATGGATTTCTGCAAGCCCCATTCAGGTGAATAGGAAGGTATCAGAAATTTCAGATCTGCCGTGTGTGAATAGACCCTAAAGTGGCATTATTGCATTGGTTTATATCGATCATTACAGCAGATGCAGAAAGTTCTGCATGACAATGCTCAAATGCAAAAAATACCACATCTTAAGTGAAAGGGGTGTTCCCACGATGTATTTTGATGGTATATCGATAGGATACGTCATCAACATCTGCTACGTGAGGCTTTTATAGGTGGGACCCAAACCACTCTCAAGAACGGGCCCCCACAAAGTATTGGCTCAGAACAGAGAGCTAGTCACGCTTGGGCACCACTCTCCATTCTGTTCTATGGGCATTCCAAGAACAGGTGAGCAGTGTGTTCGGCTGTCGCATAGAACAGAATGGAGAGTCGTACAGAAGCGCGACTAGCTCTCTGTTCTGAGACAATACTTTGTGGGGCCGTTCCAGAGATTGTCTTGTTGACTTGAAGAGTGGTCGGTGACCTAACATAGCTGGCTATCTGCAGTTAATGTCCGATGCAGCCTGGAGATGACCCCTTGCTCATATGTGGGCCCAAAAAAAGCAAAAAAAAGAATTGGCTGCTATTCCCTTTCTATTAAAAAAAAAAAAAAAAACACAACAGCAGCAAACAATGAACACCTGGGAAATACAAACCCTGTACAGTCACACTCATGTCACCTGATATTCGGATATAACCGTGAGGGTGGGTTATCACAATGCAGTTGAAAAATGCAACAGAAACGCAACAAAACCATACGCAATTAAAAAAAAAGTTGTTTTTTTTTTTTTTTAAATTGACCAATTTCAATAGTTTTCCAAATCAGTTTGTTACAAAACCAACTGCATTAGTAAAAGAAACTGTTTTTTGGTCACCAAAGGCTGACACACAGGATTGCTGCAACTTGAGAATAGAGTGTTAACAAAGGAGACTAATTACTTGCTTACTTTGAGCTCTGAAGCCCTCTGCACTATAGATAACGTCTCCTGATCTCATGTCAGTGCAGTTGGAAGAGCTGTGATATGGATATGGAACTGATATACTAATCACTGCTATAAAACCACCCACAGCCTGACCATGGAGGGGACAGGGTGTTTGAATATAAAACTGTTTGTGGCTCTGAAACAGCATGGTGAGACTACCCCTTTAAATGGTCTGTCCAGCTGCCAGCAAGGCCTGGTAGTCATATTAAAAAAAAAAAAACAGTTCCCCCACAAATCCCCAGCTGCTGCTGATCTAGAACTCCCTCTTGATCCGCTCCTCTTCATTTCCAGGTTCTTATCCGGACACGCAGGAGAGGCTTGTGCTCCATTGTAAGAGTATGATGTAAAAGGCTCCCCTGGAACCCAGAAGTGAAGAGGAACTGATCACTGGGGAGCTCCAGAGTAGCAGTGGTGGAGGACCTGTCGGCAAGTTTAATTTTTTTTTTATTTTTAAATATTTTTTACCCACTATAGCCCCATTGAACAATTTTTGTTTGCTGGACAGCCCCTTTAAAAAGGGAACCTATCACATGGAACATGGCATATGATCTGCTGGTAGCAGGTTATAGAGAAGGAGGAGCTGAGCAGATTGATATATAGCATTGTGGGAAACAATTCAGTAAAATTAGTATTTAACTCATTTAAAACCTTGCTTAATCTGGATTAAGGAGTCCAGTGGGTGGTCTGATCAGAGATTGACAGCCATCTCAGGATGCACATTCATATGAGGAAGGCTGTCGATTACTGATAAGACCGCCCACTGGATTACTTAAACCTGTCACATGGATTATGCCCCCCTGGCTGAGGGCAGCACAGGCTAGTGTCAGACCTGCTGTTCCCAGCGCTGTGCCCCTTATTCTGTAAGATGCCGTAGTTTTCGTGTATTTAATGCTCACATCTGCAGTTTTCAGCCAGAAGAGTCATTCGAAGAGTCCTTCAGAGTCAGTTTTTTTCAAACCCGGCCAATCGGAGGCAAGCCCCGCCCACCTCAACTGACAAACCTATTACTTTGAATAGGTAGAAACATGTGAATAACTGTAAGTGGGCGGGGCTAGCCTTTGGTGGGCGGGGCTAACTCCTACTCATGAATATGATTTGAGGGTTAAGTGCGCTAAAACGGTTGCATCTTACAGAATAAGGGGCACAGCGCTGGGAACAGCAGGTCTGACACTAGCCTGTACTGTCCTCAGCAAGGGGGGCATAAACTATGTGACAGGTTCCCTTTAACACAGAATAAGCAGAAATTTAAATGTATAAAATACAAAAATTCTACCGATTTTTTCCCAACAAAATTATAATTACTGCTCAAAGACTGGAAGATATACTGAGTCCCAGCAGCAGGCGTCTCTGGCCATATGCTGCATGGGAAAGATATAGCAGGTGCCGGATATTAATGAGCAAATGCTCTAGATACTAGTTCACACCAGCGTGCAGAAAGCCACAGTATAACACATAGGGAGACTGCCAAATGCAACAATACCGATAAAATTGCATATAGATAAGGGCTTGCTGTACTGTAGCTACCGTATCAACTAATATCTCATATTGATATTTTTCCAGCATGTTATTTTTTTTGTCCTCAAACACTGGGGAGCTTAGGGTACAAGTATTTTGGGCAGGACACCCTTTAAGTGCTGGGCCCTTTGTATCGCCTTATCTATATGCACTTTCATCGGTATTGTTGCATTTGGCAGTCTCCTTATGCGTTATACTGTGGCTTTCTGCATGCTGGTGTGAACTAGTATCTAGAGCATTTGCTCATTAATATCCGGCACCTGCTATATCTTTCCCATGCAGCACATGAGCCAGAGAAGCCTGCTGCTGGGACTCAGTATATCTTCCAGCCTTTGAGCAGTAATTGTAGCTTTGTAGTTTTTTGGTAATTTATGTCTAATTTTTTCTGTGGTTTTATCAACAAAATTATACATGAATCCACTCAACTCTTCTTAGTCTATAACATGCGACCCGCAGATCAGATCACATGTTGAATGTGACAGGTCCCCTTTAAGTCAGATATTCACCTCATTGTTGCTCACCTTCTGGGCGGACAAGTGTGAAGGACAAGAATTCTTTCACTATTGCCAAACATGGAAAACAAAGGACAATTGGAGAAGTTAATCCGTCTTGTCCTGTGACCGCGGCAGGCAGGTCAGCATCACATGTCTGGGATACTTTATTCCTGCAACCTTACCCTCACAAAGATTGGATTTTTGTCACAACCAGTATAAAGGGAGTCAACCTGACAGCTCATTGCACAATGCGACTTTCACAGCTTATCAAGGCTACAAACCAGGAGAACGTCTATGCCAATAGCATTTTAATTTGTGGAGCTTTTATATATGATCCATGAGACTACATTTACAAATTGCAGGAAATCATTAGAATTTGTTCGTTTTCAGGCCCAACAGATAGTGTCATTAAAAATAGTAAAAAAAATAAAAAATAATAAAATTGTGGGTAACATTTACTGGTAAAGGTTCCTCGTTCGAGTCTATGACTGAAAAGGCTAATGTGCGCAGTCATTGGGCGGCACTTAGAAGAACTATCTAGCAGTAAGGGTATGTTCACACAACGTTTTTCAGATCTGTTTTTGGATCCGTTTTTCGGACCCAAAACGGATCCAAAAAACGTATCTAACAATGTGCAGTTTGATTTACATTGGTTTCAATGTAAAATACGCATCGCCGTTCATACGAGTGAGCGCCGATGCGCGTTTACTTGCGTCTTTTCGATGTGTTTTTCGGATCTGTTTTAAGAACTGACATGTCAATTCTACTTGCGTTTTATGCAAGTGAAATCCCCATAGGAAACAATGGAGTGCACTTTGGAGCCCGAAAAACGGATCCAAACGCGCAACATACTTTTGGGTACGTTTTGGATACGCTTTTCATACAAAAAGCGCATCTGAAAAACGCATTAGATTAAAATTTGAAGTGTAATACGTTAAATCAACCCCTAGAGGTCTCATTTGATCTAGAAGAACTGTTTGCACTTTAGTAACCTAAAGACCTACGTTAGGAAGCCCACTAGGGGGGAGCTAACAGCATTTTAAATGCGTTTCAGAGGAAGCCCAACGGAGTGAGCTATAACAGCATTTTACATTTAGTATAGAATGGATGTTTATAGAAATTATATAAGTTTTTGATAATAAATTTATAAATGTTTTAGATAGTTTATCATAGAATGTTGAGTGGTTTCACTAAAACCACTCAACATTCTATAATAAACTATTTATTCAAAACATTTATAAATTATTAAAAACTTAGATAATTACTATAAACACCCATTCTATACTAATGAAAGCAGTTTTTATCATTCAATACCTATAAAAAGTGATTTATAAGATTAAACACATGTAAAATGCTGTTATAGCTCCCTCTATTGGGCTTCCTCTTACACTACTACTTAACCACTTTTCACTCTAAGTGAAAATTTAGGTCATTAGGTTACTAAAGTTCAAACATTTCTTCTAGATCAAACGAGACCTCTAGGGGCCGATTTAGTGTATTACACTAAAGATTCTACCTTTTCAAACTACAACCTGTGTTTATTTATTGAAAACCGGATCTGAAAAACGCATCCAAAAAAATCATCTGTTTTTGGACATGTTTTTTGGATGCAGTTTCTCTTCTGGTAAAAAACGGATCCAAAAATGGAACCAAAACTTTGTTTGAACATGCCCTAAGAATGTCCGTTACCCATAGCAACTCAGAACTCCACTTTTATTTCCTTTGCTGCTCTGAAAAAATGAAAGTGGACCTCTGATTGGTTGCTATGGGCAACAATGACCGTTGTTATATGAAATGAGAGGGGCACTCTACCATTGTACTGCTGTATATATGAGTGTCACTCATTACCTTTTACACCTATGGAAGGGTGCAACAAGTGTACATAGATGGGAGCTACGGAAGCCTGCTTGAGGCTTCAGCTGCCATGGCAACAGATTCCCCCCTTGCAATTACGTTGTGTGGGGTTAACGCAAGGAGGAGCAGTGCACAGCACCATTCCACCTTCAGCTAGACGCCACGGCCACAACGTCTAACGTGTTAACAGCAGGGATAGAGCTGGCTCCATCCCGGCTGTTAGCGGCAGCCGCCGACTGTACTGAACAGCTGCTGCACAGCACTATCACAGCCCGCCGGCAGGAGACTGGAGTGCGGTGATGCTGCAGGAAGCAAGTGGCGGGGTGTAGCTTCTTAAAACGCCAACACTTCTTCTTAAACCAAATAGACTTATATGTTTGGAAAACTTATATTAAAATCCAGAATTGTTCAAAAGGTTAAATAAAAAAATAAAATTTGACATTTATAACATACCATCCAGCCTTAGGCCATGTTCACACGGCCATCTGCGGGACGTAATTCAGTCCGTAATTACGCGCCGGAGTGTGCCAATTACGGGCTGACTCCGTCCCAGTAACTACGGTAATCCACGGTTCTCATAGAGAACTATGGATCACGTCTCCTCTCCCTGCTCGGCGAATACGCCGAGGGGGGAGATAATTCACATGTCACTTTCTAGCGGCGTATACGCGCCGCTAGCAGTGATTCTCTATGGGCGTACGAGGTGCCGGCCCCCCGCCCCACGGCGTAACTGCGGGACGTGAACATGGCCTTAGGCATGACCTGTAACAGAGCAAGGAATACTAAATTACAAATCATACACATCTGGTACATTTTGACCACACCTGCTGACTTCAGGAAACGGCAATGATATAGTGTGTATGGGGGCACCTAAGGCTCCGCTGATAGCAGATG
The DNA here is from genome assembly GCA_025379985.1 of Phyllomedusa bahiana. Classification (NCBI taxonomy): domain Eukaryota; kingdom Metazoa; phylum Chordata; class Amphibia; order Anura; family Hylidae; genus Phyllomedusa; species Phyllomedusa bahiana. Next base: position 25,567 of record JAODAL010034991.1, on the reverse strand, counting down.
TCAGGCATTTTGCCCCTCTTAAAGGGGTGTTATCGTTTGAGCCGTTCAGCTAATTTTCTCAGATTGCGTTTGAAATCCAGGGGCGTGTCTCTCCTGTCAGCAGGCGTGTCTCTCCTCCCAGGAGGCGTGTCTCCCCTCACTGAAGAACTGTGACATCATCATTTTGTATGAAGCAGGGGATGCAGAAGGTTGTCTGGATATAACAGCTCTGTAGCCTCCTGCCTGCTTATGTCTGCAGCCTTGAGGCTCCAAACTCCAGCAAGCACCTGTTATATGTCTTATTTTACACACAAATTACGCTGAAAGCCAGCAGCTTTAACTTCTAGTGGTGTTCACCCAAATTGTACTGACAACAGGCAGAGACCTTTACTCAACTACAAGGACAAATGTCAGCTTCAAGTAAAGATCTCTGCTTCCTGTCAGTGAAAACATGGGAGAGAGAAGCAAATCAGCTTTGTGAGAAGACCCTGCTCACCCTGTAACTAACTTGGGCTGTTGGTGCAGCGGTAGAGCAGTGAGCAGTGATAGAGTATTGTTTTTACAACGAAGGGGTTTGGAGTTCTAGTCCCCTCACAGCGTGTATTTTTTTTTCTCCCCTAAATTCTACACATATGTAGAGAGACCTAAAATATATGTCAATCTCTATAATGATATATATACACATACATAGCTCCCCTATATCATGTCTCATCCCCCAGAATATATGCATTGTATCACATATGTTGGAAGTGCTTGGTGTGACTACTGTGACAATGGGACACTATATAGGGGAGCTTTGTGTGTATATATGAATAAAATTATAGATGTCTACACATATATTTTCATATCTTTACATGTGTACAATTTATATAAAACAAAAAAAAAAAAAAAAAAAACACTGATGGGGCTTGGACTCCTAACCTTTATCTTGCAGAGTGGATCAGCTAAGCTCTGCACTAAACAAGCAGCTTATACAGACAGTGTTGAATCCTTATGTTATACAATAGAGAGCCAGCAGACCTTGGTTTCACTATCAATTTTAACAGCTCAGAGGGGAGTAAACACAGAGTGTGCAGGCAGCCAATCACAGCGCAGGGGGCGTGGCCGGGGCGTATCCCAACAGGCTGAATGAAATTTCAGCCAGCCAATCACAGTGCAGGGGGCGTGTCTAGGGAATTGACCAGGGGGCGTTCCGACCAGCAACAGCAGAAACAGAATACAGATTTACAGAGAAGCGGATATCTGCTAAACCAAGTGACTGAGGTAATGCAACCCAATTACAAAAGTGCTTATTTTTACTGTCCCCATAATCTGAGACATGATCTTTGTAACGATAAAACCCCTTTAATATATTTGGCGCATCTTGCTCCAGCACGGTTTCCTGTTTTATATTGTAGATTTTCAGGATATATACCATACATGACTAGAGTGACAACTAGTGGCCACTGGACAGAAGTTTTTATTTAAAGGGCTATTTTCTCTCCATGTCACCCAGCATGCAAGGCCAGCTCTCTATCTGTTGCAACCAGAGCAGAAGGGTTTCATGGGGACGAGGTTGGAAGACCCCTTTAGTTTTGTATATTTAAGACTCTGTTAAAAATTACCTTTGAGCTTATTTTTTTACTGGATGTCTCCATATAGGCTATGGTCAACTGTGATATTTCATACAGTAGAGGAAAAAAAATATGTCCTTGAATAATGTAGTTGGTCAGAAAAACAGATTATATTTGCAGAACCGTTAACAGACCTCGATAAAACCATCCTAAAGCTATACAGATTACAAACGCTATTCCTTAATTGCTTTATCACACAAGACAAGCCTTTCATAATTGTCCTATCTGAGAGCAGGATGTGATAGAGGAAGAGGAGCTGAGCTCTGTGATATATAGGGTTATATGATGGAGGAGAGAAGCTGAGCTCTGTGATATATAGGGTTATATGATGGAGGAGAGAAGCTGAGCTCTGTGATATATACGGTTATATGATAGAGGAAGAGGAGCTGAGCTCTGTGATATATAGGGTTATATGATAGAGGGAGAGAAGCTGAGCTCTGTGATCTATAGGGTTATGTGATAGAGGGAGAGAAGCTGAGCTCTGTGATATATAGGGTTATAGGAGAGAGGAGAGAAGCTGAGCTCTGTGAAATATAGTGGGTATATTATATAGGAGAGAAGCTGAGCTCTGATATATATAGGGTTATATAATAGAGAAGCTGAGCTCTGTGATATATAGGGTTATATGAGAGAGGACAGGAGCTGAGCTCTGTGATATATAGGGTTATATGATATAGGAGAGAAGCTGAGCTCTGATATATAGGGTTATATCATAGAGAAGCTGAGCTCTGTGAGATATAATAATAATAATAGTAATCTTTATTTATATAGCGCCAACATATTCCGCAGCACTTTACAATTTGGAGGGTAAACGTACAGACATTACACATTAAAAGTACTTACAGATGAGACACAAGGTGTGAGGACCCTGCTCGCAAGAGCTTACAATCTATTAGGGTGTACGGGAGATACGAAGGGCAAGAAGTGCTAGATTTACAATGGTTCAGCCATGTGACATAAATGTTTTTTTTTTTTACATAGAATTCGGATGAACCTGCCACCCTCTATATACATCTATATACAGTTAAGTGCTGAAAATGAGATGAGTGCGCTAGGGAGTGTGGGGGGAGGGGAGGGGTGTTAGCATTAGGGATTCTGGTAGGCCAGAGTGAGAAGATGTATTCTCAGGGCCCTTTTAAAGCTATGAGAGTTCTGAGTGTGCCTGATCGCCCGCGGTAGCATGTTCCAGAGAACTGGTGCCGCACATGTGAAGTCTTGTAGGCGGGCATGGGAGGTTCGGATGATTGATTAGTGTAACCTGATATCATCAGCAGAGCGGAGAGAGTGGGTAGGGTGGTAGACAGAGATGAGGGAGGAGATGTAGGGAGGAGCAGCGTTGTGGAGACCTTTATGAGTGAGAGTGATGAGTTTATGTTGTATCCTGTACTGGATAGGCAACCAGTGCAGTGACTGACACAGGGTAGAGGCATCAGTATAGCGGCTGGAAAGAAAGACAAGCCTGGCTGCTGCATTCAGGACAGATTGGAGAGGGGAGAGTTTGCAGAGAGGGAGACGGATAAGCAAGGAGTTGCAGTCGTCTAGACTAGAATGAATAAGAGCAATAAGAGTTTGAGTTGTTTCCACAGTGAGAAAAGGACGGATTCCGGAGATGTTCTTGAGGTGCAGGTGACAGGAGCGGGCAAGGGATTGGATATAGGGGGTGAAGGTCAGATCGGAATCTAGTATAACCCCAAGACACTGGGCCTGCTGCCTAGGAGTTATGGTGGTGCCACACACTGAGACAGAAAGGGCAGGGTGGTCTGTTAGTAGATGGTGGGATGACTAGAAGTTCAGTTTTAGTGAGATATAGGGTTATATGATAGAGGAGAGAAGCTGAGCTCTGTGATATATAGGGTTATATGATATAGGAGAGAAGCTGAGCTCTGTGATATATAGGGTTATATGATATAGGAGAGAAGCTGAGCACTGTGATATATAGTGGGTATATGATAGAGGAGAGAAGCTGAGCTCTGTGATATATAGGGTTATATGATAGAGGGAGAGGAGCTGAGCTCTGTGATATATAGGGTTATATGATACAGGAGAGAGGCTGAGCTCTGTGATATATAGGGTTATATGATGGAGGAGAGAAGCTGATCTCTGGGATATATAGGGTTATATGATACAGGAGAGAAGCTGGACTCCGATATATAGGGTTATAGGATACAGGAGAGAAGCTGAGCTCTGTGATATATAGGGTTATATAATAGAGAAGCTGAGCTCTGTGATATATAGGGTTATATGATGGAGGAGAGAAGCTGATCTCTGTGATATATAGGGTTATATGATACAGGAGAGAAGCTGGGCTCCGATATATAGGGTTATATGATACAGGAGAGAAGCTGAGCTCTGTGATATATAGGTTATGTTATATGATAGAGGAGAGAAGCTGAGCTCTGTGATATATAGGGTTATATGATAGAGGAGAGAAGCTGAGCTCTGTGATATATAGGGTTATATGATATAGGAGAGAAGCTGAGCTCTGTGATATATAGGTTATGTTATATGATAGAGGAGAGAAGCTGAGCTCTGTGATATATAGGTTATGTTATATGATAGAGGAGAGAAGCTGAGCTCTGTGATATATAGGGTTGTATGATAGAGGGAGAGAAGCTGAGCTCTGTGATATATAGGGTTATATGATATAGGAGTGAAGCTGGTCTCAGATATATAGGGTTATATGATACAGGAGAGAAGCTGAGCTCTGTGATATATAGGGTTATATAAATTGGAGCAGGATTTCTGTGTAAAAAGTAGAGAAATGACTAATATGATTCCCAAAGAGACCATGCAAATCCTGCACGTGCTTCAGAAAGGGGGAGGGACTTCACAAAAATGTTGCACGTTTGTGTGCGGCTAACCGCCTGTCTGTGCTCTACTACTCCATCATAGGGGCCCTGGAATATTACGGACGCCATTGGAGATACAGTATTCAAACCTTTGGATTGATTGGTCACCATGGACTACTAGCATATACCGCAAGGAACACAATTAATGTGGAATGAATTTTGTAGATTGGAGATTTTATATTTAATAAATGGAAGTATATATATATATATATATATATATATATATATATATATATATATATATATATATATATATAATGCTATCCACCTGTAATCTCTGTGTTGAAGTGAATGAAGGGAGCACTGAGGATCTAATTTGCAGGCATCGTGAGTGAACCAGGCATATTACTACTTCTACCAATATATACTAAGTGAGAGCAGTGCGCCTAAATCCCTGCTGCAGTGCAGGGCTGTGGAGTCGGCAAGCCAAAGCCCCGACTCCGACTCCTCAATTTCCCAAACCTCCGACTCCTGACTCCCTCATACACGGCGCATGTTTAAGTGATAACATTACTGTAGTATAATGGTAACATCAGGCTGTTTATCACTTTATGATACAATAATCAAGCTATTTAGGTAGAACAGACACTGACCAGCAAAAGGGTAACAATGTTTTGATCTTTTGAATGTGTATAAGAGATCTAGGATCAGATTTTGGTCAAGATATGATTTAATCGGATTCAGAGCCCAGAAGGATTCAGGCAGTATTGAAAACCAAAGGCAGATTTTCCAAATACTAACAAAATAATAAAAATTAACATTTTGATTTTTAGGAGCAAAACAGTAACAATGCAGTTATAGGAAATAATCTGCAGAACTAAGCAGATGCTAAATACTTGCAAGTCACATTTATGTATAAGATATGTAAGATGACTGTATATAAAATTGCTCTTTGCTTTGCATCAAACTAACTGGACCAACTTATTATATATTTTGGGAGTCGGTCCATCTTATGACAACTCCGACTCCTGCAAAATAGGCACCGACTCCAACTCCACAGCCCTGCTGCAGTGTGTGCAAACTTGGTGATGAACTACAGGAAACGTCTGACCCCTGTAGTTGCAAACAAAGGGTTCTGTTTTTCCATTGTTTCAAACACTTATTTCATGCAATAAAATGCAAATTGTTTAATAATCATACAATGTGATTTTCTGGATTTTTTTTAGATTGTCTATCACAGTTGAATTGTACCTACACTGCCCCAGCTGAAGATGAGAATTTATAGGATCCACCAGACTGTCACGCATAACTGACCATTACTAAATCGAGGTTCCACCATATGAATGAATAAGCCATTTCATCATTAAATCGACCATAAGAAAATACACAACAGAAGTCAGCCCAAAATATGCAAGAACTAGAGCAAAGAATCAGACACATACCCCGGCATTCTGAGATGTAAGCTCATCATGCATGGTCCAGAACACAGGAACGCAAGGCCTGGCCTGGATGGGAAACTTTCAGCCAGCCAGACTCTTGGCGTGCCAGACACAGTTAAACTAGTTTAAGAAGTGTTTTATAATGTACTGTATATACTCGTGTATAAGCAGAGTTTTTCAGCACAAAAAATGTGCTGAAAAATGCGACCTCGGCTTATACTCGAGTCACTGTCGGTGCTGCGATGGCCGTGCGCCATCAGGGAAGCTTCAGCTATATGCGACTCCTCAGGGAGCGCATATAGCAGAATCCCGAGCACAGCCGACAGCGTCCGGGCACTGCGGTGGCCCAAGCGCTGTCAGCTATCTCTTCACTTGTATGCGCTCTGGAGGATACAGGTGAAGATACCACTGCGGAGCAGAGAGCGAGTGCTCCGTGCTCCGCAGTGGACTCCGGGCGGCCACAGTCTCGCGGCTGTCCAGAGTTTCCGGCACAGGCAGCGTGTGTCATCACGCTGCGTATGCGGACTGATGACATCACCCTGCCTGTGCCGGGAAGACGAAGCGGCGCGTCTGGGAGCGAGGTGTGTTTTTTTTTTTAAAACCCTGCCTATAATCAGCCTGGGGGACATATACCTGCCTATAATCTGCCTATGGGGACCTATACCTGCCTAGGGGACATACACCTGCCTATAACCTGCCTATGAGGACATATACCTGCCTATATTGGTCTATGGGGGACATTAAACTGCCTATATCTGCCTATGTAATTTTATTGGTATCCATTTTTATTTTTGAAATTTACCAGAAGCCACTGCATTTTCCACCCTAGGCTTATACTGGAGTCAATAAGCTGTCCTGTTTCTTTGTGGCAAAAGTAGGTGCCTCGGCTTATACTTGAGTATATACGGTATTTGTCGTTTAACACAGAGTGCATTACCAAGAAAAAAAAAAGGGTTATATGTTCTACCAACCTACCTTCTGATCTCATCATGCCTCACAATTGAAGAGGGGTTCCCATCGTAGTTTTTGATAGCATACTGCTAGGATGTGCCACCAATGCCTGATAGGTGCAGGAACCACTCCTGGGACCAGCACCTATTTCTGGAACAGGCACCCATGAATGTTGGCTCAGAATGGAGAGCTGGTTGCAACTGTATTCGACTCTCCATTCTGTTCTATGAAAGTTCCAAGTACAGGCGAGCGCCATGTTCAGCCGTACTGGAACCTCCATAGAACAGAATGGAGAGTCATGTGCAACCACAAGCAGCTTTCCATTTTAAGCCGACACTTATGGGGGCCTGTTCCCGAGATGAGCCCGGGTCCCAGAGACAGGACCCGGACCTATTGGACTTACGGATGGTGGGAACAACCCTTTAAATGCTCACACATGTACAATTTACCCTGTTTCCCCGAAAATAAGACCTAGTTCTTTTTTTGATGCAATTCAGAGTTTGGCTGCTTATGCTGATGTTTGTGATGAAATCACTACAGTATATTAATACAGGTTGATGTTTTGTTCAACAATAAATGTGAATTATTGTTCATGGAAAAATAAGACATCCCCTAAAAATAAGTCTTAGCTCGTCTTTAGGAGCAAAAAATTAATATAAGACACTGTCTTATTTTCGGGGAAACAGGGTAATCAAGGCACCAGAATAAGTACAGACTCCAGTATGCAAAAGCTCTCAGTAAATTTTATAGATTTCAATAGAGAAAGCTACCACCTCTCCATTGTAGATTGTAAGCCCTCGCGGATAGGGTCCTCTCTCCCTCTGTCGTGCCAATTGTCATTATCCCTTATCACTGTACTCGTTTGACTTATGTAATGTATGTAACCCCCTCGAATGTACAGCGCCCTGGAACTAATGGCGCTCTAAAATAAATAATAATAATGTGGAAACAGGGAACTATAAATAGTAGAACAGGGATCACAGGACCTGTGTTAACCATAGAAATGAGGACCCCATCGTTGGGACCAGCGCCTATCAGTCATTTATGGCAAATCCAATAAGTGTGTTACATGGGAATACCGTTTTCAAGTGATTGTCCCATTACTACTTTTTTCTCCTCTATGCTCCCAAAGCTCCAGTTACATATTCTTCAAATGACTAATTAAAAATATGCTGTGTTTATCCCGTTTCCAAAACTAGTCATGGGGTGATGCTAATGCCGCGTTCAATGGTGGTAAGGGCAAGGCTGTCTAATGTATTCTTCCTACCTGGCGTGTGTGGCATGCTTGTGGTAGTGACATTATCCAAACCCTAAATGATACATAATGAAAGATGGCATCATTCAAGTCATCTTGTTCTGTGGGACTGGGGTGGCAGCCAATGTATTCTTATGACTGAGCATGCTATGCATGCTTGCTGTGGTGCTAATACAGTAGGTGACTCCCAAAAGCGACAATATTCCAACAACCAAGGTCAATGCCAAACAGACCCAAATGGGATATCTTCCCCCCCAGGGGATAATGCAGAGGGACAGCACCATGCAATCAATATAACAAATAGGGTAAACGCAGTAACCTGAAGATGACATCACCAGAAGAGAACAAGGGACACTTCCATCACAAAGGGGTATTTTGCTTAAAACTCATATCATAACAATCAAAATTACATATAAAATCTTGTCCTTTTCAAGCTGTGAAAGTAAAGAGATAAAACTTCTGAATGGCAGGATAGATTAATCTCAGATTACTGCAGCTGCTGCTTATCTGCATGCAGTCTCATTACAAATAGTAGATAATGACAATGATCACTATTGTTCTCAAGACCGGGATAGATAATATTACACTGGACCACGGGGATATACATAGCAATACAAGAAAGGATAAAGGATTCATTTTTGTCTGCACTGGAGATGGGGGTTTCTTCACCCTTAGGCTATGTTCACACGGCTTATTTCGGGATGTATTTACGGACGTATTTACGTCCGCAAATACGTCCCGAAATACGTTTCAAGTAATGAACAATTAGATTAGCATTGATTCCAATGTAAAATACGCCTCGTCGTTCACAGGAGGCGTATTTTCACGACGTATTTTCGGGCGTAAATATGTCCGTAAATACGATCGTAAAATTAAGTCCCCTGTCACTTATTGAGGCGTATTTTGCAATGTAAATCCCCATAGTAAAGAATGGGGAATGTATTTATGACGCGAAATACGTGCCACACTTTGTGACACGTATTTGAAAGTATTTTGGGACGTATTTGCGGACGTAAATACGTCCGTAAATACGCCCCGAAATCAGCCGTGTGAACATAGTCTTATGGTCCTACTGATAAGGGTATGTTCACCAGGTGTCTTTGCGCTGCAATACACCCAAATTACGCCCTGTAAATTTGGCAATTCATAGCTCTCATTGTTTGCTAGGATTCCCTGCAGTTTTCCCATACACGTATTACGTGCTAGGAGAAGAAGTGACCTGTCACTGGAAAGTGAAGGTCTATGGAGCCGGCACAGAGCGTTTTAGAAGCGCTGGCTGGCGCGTACTTCTAAAGCACTCTGTGTATAGTAGCGCATACTGTACGCACCACTATATGCCCCAAAGACACTCTTGTGAACTTGGCCTAACACTTACCTCTCTCAGACCATAGTCAGCCTGGAAGAGAACCATTAAAGGGGTTTTGCCACGAAGTAAAATTGACGTGGGAAGTTTGTAAATTAAATAATAAACATTTTCACCATTCAACACTAATAAAAATTCTGCACCGTTTTTGTTTTAGCTGCTCCTTTAGTGATCCATTGTTTACAGCTCATCTCCAGGGGATACGACCAGGGCTGTGAGCTCCTCAGTCCTGGTCGCACATGCTCAGACATCACTTCTCTTCTCATTCTACTCCTGTCCTCTGTACTTCTTAGTAATTAGTCAAACAGTGCACATAAATTAAAATAAGAAACCTCAATTAGGTCTGTGCATTGATAAAGAGAAATAAAATCCACAGGTTTGGTTCCTGCAGGGATTTGAACCGAGGACCCTTGCGCCTGGAGGCAAAAGTTTTACCTCTGAGCCACATTGCTCCTACTCACAGCTCTATGTACAAACAGACCTTTCTTTAACTAGAGAGAGAAGAAAGACCTGGTGATGTCATCCTGCTGGGTCACATGATATGTAATTTAAACAAATCACACACGCCCCCTTCTGAGCACACAGAGCTGGATACAGGAGGTATGTAATGAGGTCGTGGCAAAACCCCTTTAAACAACCCTCTCGCTGCTGTGTTATTAGGGCTCACAGAGGAGAAGTCAGATATACAAATCAGAAAGTAATATACATAGGTTTATTTATTCTATTTAATAATAATAAAAAATAAAAAAAAGGCGCAATATGCAGCTAGTATATGCACTTTTTTTTATGGTAGTGTCCCTATTTGGTCACCTGTATAAATACTGCCACATTACTGAGTTCAATCCCTGTTCCCCGGCTACTGTCCTACTACCCATCATTACTGCCTTCTTTTACTGCCCCCCCATTTATTATCCCTTATATACAGTACTATTATCTTGTAGAAAGAACACTGTTGGTTTACTAGAACGGACAGGAAGGACACTGATACAAATCAGCAAACCGGACCAAGTTTCAGATTACAGGAAGGACAGAAATATTTCTGGATGTGGTTTTTGAGTAGAAAAAAAAAAAATTCACATTCAAAACTGAGACAGATCGTTGTGTGAATAACAGAGAAAGCTTATGGTTTCCTGCAGTATTGCAGCTGGTGCATGGGTTTCATATAAAGCCTGTGTAACAGGTAAATGAATTCTTCACAAACCTGTCAGGCCGTGTTCATACGTCGAACTTTTAACATTGGAAAAGGCCGACGTGGTTTCCTCAGCAGAAATCCGAGTTGACATCTTGAATTTCTGCTGAGGAGTTTTACTTAAAGGGGTTGTCTCACTACAAGGATTGCTTTTTATGTTACAGATCTTGCAAAAACAAGTCACTTTGCAATATATGTCCATTAACAGTGTCCTACCTATTCCTAGATATCCCCTCTTGTATGGGCTGCATCAGCTCCTCAGGTCGCTATAGCTACAGACCTGTTCTCTCTCTCCTGATAGGCTGCCAGCACTGGTTGCTATAGCTACAGACCTGGCTTCTACTGCAGCCTAGTAGAAGCCAGTAAACACGCCCCTGAATTCAATGTGAAACCAAGAAAACAGGACTGAGGTAAGATGAATCAATGTAGTGAGACAACCCCTGTAATGGTAGATTTCATCACAGAATATATGCAGAAATCTGCTGGTAAAAAAAAGTCACATGCACATTGCCTAATTTCTTCAAAGCACTTAGCGGCGATTTTATTTTCAAATATGGTGTAACCCAATCCTTCAATGATACACTAACACCGTCCAGCACGTCAGGCTGTCAGGTAGTTTAATGGAGAGTTAAAGGGGTGTTCCCACCTTAACCTCTGATGGAACATCGCTAGGATATATCATCAAAGTTTGATAGGTCCATGTTCTAGAGGTTGGACCCGTACTTATCTTAGGAATAGAAAGTTACAGAGCAAACTGTAGAGCCTGTCACGCATGCGCACACCTCTCCATTCGGTTCTCTGGGAGTAGCGGTGATAGGTGAGCAGTGTCTTCAGCTTTGCTTGGAACTCCCATAGAACAGAATGGAGAGCTGCGTTCAAGAGTGATCACTCGGCTCTGCAGCCTGCTCTGTAACTTTTGAGGACTCTAGCACTATGCCATTAACGTCTATGGTGATAAAACCCCTTTAATAGTGCATGTCTAGATATTATTTAATGCGGACGTGTATTATATTAAAGGGCTGCTCCCACCAGAGAGACTGATGGTATATTGATAGGATATGTCGTCAAAGCCGGATTTGGGAGTGGGCCCCTGAAAGTTTTGGCTCAGTATGGAAAGCCTCTCGTGCTTGCGCACCAATCTCCATTTTGTTATGTGGGAGTTCCAAGTACAGGTGAATACCATTTTCTGTTGTACAAGTAACTCCCACAGAACAGAATGGAGAACAACACGCAAGACTGGATTTCTATTCTGACATCACATTAAAGTTTTTCTAATGAGACACTGGAGCGGGAAGGGACGTTGGTTCAATAAGTTAACCCTTACCCAAACTTTTGGGGGGGGGATTTTTTGCCAAAAATTGATCTGTGCTGATCAAAATAAAATTAAGTAAAAACAGAAAAAAAAATGACATAACAGACTTACACTGCTCTTCTCCGCTTTACAAACACCCCCAAAAAGATAGTAAATAAAAGTAAGCATATTTGGTATTGCCCTGTGTGTTACGACTTAGCCTGTAAATCTGTCACGTTATTTAAACCGCACAATGACCGTTGCAAAAAAACCAAAAAAACAAAACACAACAAATAAACGGCAAAATGGTACCAATGAAAATTTCGGTTCTACTCGACAAAAAAAGCACTTACACAGCTGTGTATGTGAAAAAATTAAAAAAAGTTATGGTTATCAGAAGATAGTGATGCATAAATATTGTTTTACACAACACTTTTTAAAAATGCTATAACATAAAAAAAAAAAAAAACTATATAAATTGGATGTCGCTGGAATCGGATCATCCACAGAGTAAAACTAACATATCACGTTTACTGCATGGCGAGTGCTGTTAAAATTAAAAATAAAAAAAACAATACCAGGATTGCAGTATTTTTTTCACCCTGTCTTCCAAAAAACAGATTTAAAAGATGATCAAAAAGTTTTGTCCACCCAAAAATGATACCAATAAAAACGAAATTGCGTAACAAATTTTGGGGTGTTTTTTTTCTTCAGGATTCCTTGTAAAAATGAAACACTTTCAGCTAAAATTGCAGAATGTTGAAAAAAATATATATTGTGAAACACCTGTGGGGTCTATATACTCACTGCACTCCTGGACATATTCCTTAAGGGGAGTACTTTACAATATGGGGTCTTTTTAGGGGTATTTATTAAGCTTTAGCACCTTAGGGTGCCCGCAAACCAGTCATGGTGTCCAAAGACAATTGCAATGGAAACGAGACCTCAAATTCCAGTAGGTGTTCCTCCTACACGGAGGCTTGTGGTTGAGGCAAATAGCACTCTAGGGCCACATATGGAATATCTCTGAAAAAGGGAAGAATTTGGGGCATCTATGTTGAGTTGCATTTCCCCGGTCACATCTGCCGTGTTCCGGTGAATAATGGATGCACATTCAAAATATGAAAAAGTCAAAATTTTTAAATTTCACCTCCACTTTGCTTTAATTTCTGTGAAACATCTAATGGGTTAACAAACTTCCTAAACACTTTTAAATAATTTAATGGTGTGCAGCTTCTTAGATGGAGTCACTTATAGGGTATCTAACATGCAGCCCTTCGAAGCCAGGTCAGAACTGGACTTCAAAAAAAAAACAAAAAAAACCATATCTGTAAATTTTCTTAAAACGCAAAATTTCTAAGCCCCCTAATGTCTTAAAAAAAATAAGACATTTAAAAATGGTGCCAAACTACAGTAGACTTTGGTTATAAACTCTTGTGTAGAATAACTGTCTTAAACAGAGACATTTTTGAACTTTGAAAATTTTCGTGACATTTTGATATTTTTCACAAATAAAGTTTGTTTGGACCACAATTTCTTACTAACCTAAAGTACAATGTGTCACGAGAGAATCTCAGAATTACATGGATAGGTAAAAGTATCAAAAAGTTATTCCTACATAAAGTGACATGTCAGATTTAAAAAAATGGGTCTCTGTTAGGAAAGTCAAAACTGGCTGCGGCATTAAGGGGTTAAAATGAATAAGATCTTATCGGCCTCATTTACCAAAAGGGTCTAAAACCAAGACCGTCTTTGTTGCCCATCGCAATCAATTAGAGCTCAGTTTTAAATTTTTTCAACTGGTCTCTGATAGTGAGAGTCCTGCTTGCCTCACCCATATACAGTGATTGACAGTTTGCTCTGGATACACATCGATACAGTGAAAGCTGTCAATCACTGTAGGTGTGCGGGATCAGCAGGAATCTCAACGTTTCTTATTGCACCCTCTACGTATTGGATTTTTTTTTCACATGCATGTGTCTCCTTCTCATAGGATGGTATATTTTTATTACCGTATATACTAGAGTATAAGCTGATCCGAATATAAGCCGAGGCACCTACTTTTGCCACAAAAAAACTGGGAAAACTTATTGACTCGAGTATAAGCCAAGGGTGGAAAATGCAGCGGCTACTGGTGAATTTAAAAAATAAAAATGGATACCAATAAAATTACATAGGCAGGTTATAGGCAGGTATATGTCCCCCATAGGCAGGTATATGTCCCCCATAGGCAGGTTATAGGCAGGTATATTATCCCTCGACAGGCAGGATCTTATACGCGAGGCATATATGTCCCCATATAGGCAGGTATATGTCCCCTATAGGCAGGTTATAGGCAGGTATATGTCTCTATATGTCTCCCTCACTGTCCGGTCTCCCGGGCGCTCTCCTCCGTCTTGGGGCAAAGGCAGGGTGATGACATCAGGCCGCGCACGCAGCGGGATGACACACACTGCCTGTGCCAGAAACTCCGGACGGCCATGAGTCTGCTTGCGGCCATCCGGAGTCCACTGCGGCGCAGGGAGCGCTCACTCTCTGCTCCGCAGTGGTATCTCTTCACCTGTATGCGCTCCCAGAGGAGTCCCATACAGGTGAAGAGATCGCCGACAGCGCATGGGGCACGGCAGCGCCCGGACACTGTCGGCTAACTTGGGATTCTGTTATATGCGCTCCCTGAAGAGTCGCGTATAGCTGAAGCGTCCCTGTCGGCGCACGGGCCATCGCAGCGCCCGAGCGCCGACAGTGACTTGAGTGTAAGCGGAGGAGGGATTTTTCAGCACATTTTTTGTGCTGAAAAACTCGGCTTATACTGTGGTATATATGGTAATTTATTTATTTATTTTTTTTTTTTACAGTGATGGAATATAGTGCTGTAATTTAACTTTCGTAAATTAAGGCCATGTTCACACGGCTTAATTGCGGGGCATAATTCCGCCCCGCAATTACACCGTGTGGACGGGGGCGGGGCAGGAGCGGGTGGCTGGCACCTCGCCGGCACATAGACTATCATTACAAGCGGCGCATATACACCACTAGTAATTGACATGTCACTTATCTCCCCGCCCGGCAGATTCGCCGAGCAGGGAGAGGAGACGTAATCCATAGTTCTCTATGAGACCTGTGGATTACCGTAATGTCTGGGACGTATTTCAGCCCATAATTCGCGCAGTACGCCGCGAATTATGGGCTGAAATACGTGCCCAAATAAGCCGTGTGAACATAGCCTAATAAATTGTCAAAATTGCAGCCTCCTGGAGATCGTGTCAGGGATCTAGCAGCTGTTCCAGTTTTTGTTTATTTGCCATCACATGACAGCTACCAACGATCAGTGGCCTTGGCAGTTACAGTTGTGCTCAAAAGTTTACATACCCGGCAGAATTTTTGCTTCCTTTTTCAGAGAATATGAATGAGAACACAAAAACTTTTTTTTCCACTCATGGTTAGTGGTTGGGTGAAGCCATTTACTTTCAAACTATTGTGTTTTCTCTTTTTAAATTATAAAGACAACCAAAAACATCCAAATGACCCTCATCAAGAGTTTACATACCCTGGTGATTTTGGCCTGATAACATGCACAGAAGTTGACACAAATGGGTTTGAATGGCTACTAAAGGTAACATCCTCACCTGTGACCTGTATGATTGTAATCAGTTTGTGTGCATAAAAGCCGAGTGAGTTTCTAAGATCCAGACAGACTCTCGCATCTTTCATCCAGTTACTGACGTTTCTGGATTGTGAGTGATGGGGTAAGCAAAAGAATTGTCAACGGATCTATGGGAAAAGGTAGTTGAACTGTATAAAACAGGAAAGAGTAATAAAAAGATATCCAAGGAATTGATAATGTCAGTCAGCAATGTTCAAACTGGGATTAACAAATGGAAAATCAGGGGCTCTAAAAATCAAACCACAGTCAGATAGACCAACACAAATTTCAGCCACAACTGCCAGGAAAATTGTTCGGGGTGCAAAGAAAAACCCACAAATAACATCAGGACTCTGAAAACTAGCGGTGCGGCTGCTTCAAGATGCACAATAAGGAGGCACTTGAAGAAAAATGGGCTGCATGGTCGAGTCGCCAGAAGAAAGATATTACTGCGCAAATGCCACAAAGTATCTCACCTACAATAATCCAGAAAAACTACAAATCCTCTTTTAGAAATGACGAGTGAAGAGTACACCCTAGATACTAAGGCCTGGCGTACACAAAAATATGGAGAAAAACAACACTTTATCAAAAATACGTCTTCAGGCTAAAATATAACTTTTAATGAAATATGCTAATAAAAAGGACCTAAAAAGTCCCTCAAAACCCCTAAGTACTATAAAACCTAGAGAAAAGTGGGAATACTGCCCTGAAGAAGGGCGACCCCACGCACGAACCTAATCCTAGCAAACCCTAGAAAACCCTAATCTACCTAAAACGTATAACGATACATCCCTAAAGGACAATAACCCCCACTAGAAAGTAGGAAAACTACAACAATGCAAAATGACAAAACATAGACGATAAAGGTGCGACCCAGTGATAAAAAACTATATAGAAAGACCACAAAAAAGAAAACAAAAATATATAAATGTAAGAGGGATGCGGAGATGAATGAGCACAATAATATATGCTGTGAAAAGGGGCGAAATTACTATGAATTAGAATTTCACATAATGAATAGATATAAATTCATTAGTATACGTTCCGACGCGTTTCCCCCAGCAATAATGAATCAGGTTCATCAGGGAACAGACAGGGATATAGCAAAAATGTAAGAACTTACGTCCCTTAAGGTAACTCGCAGATGGACAATGATGCTGCCTGATGTCCAGTGCTAAAGTCCGTGATGTTGGATATGATACCGGGTGCAGGGTAGGCAGATTAGGGTTTGGTAGGATTAGGTTCGTGAGTGGGGGCGCCCTTCTTCAGGGCGGTATCCCCACTTTTCTCTAGGTTTTATAGTACTTAGGGGTTTTTAGGGACTTGTTAGGTCCTTTTTGTTAGTATTTTTCAATAAAGGTTATATTTTAGCCTGAAGGCGTATTTTTTGTATATTATTGTTTTTCTCTACAATAACCCAAACAGCCCAGAGACAAGCCTCAAAACTGGAGTGATGAGACCAAAAATCAAACTTTTTGGCCACAACCATAAACGTTACATTTGGAGAGGTGTCAACAAGGCCTATGATGAAAGGAACACCATTCCTACTGTAAAGCACGGAGGTGGATCTCTGATGTTTTGGAGATGTATGAGCTACAAAGGCACAGAAAACTTGGTCAAAGTTGAAGGAAAGATGAATGCAGCACGTTATCAGCAAATACTGGAGGCAAATTTGCATTCATCAGCCCGGAAGCTGCGCATGGGACGTACCAACATGACAACGATCCAAAACACAAGACCAAGTCGACCTGTCATTGGCTACAGCAGAACAAAGTGAAGGTTCTGGAGTGGCCATCTCAGTCTCCAGACCTCAATATCATTGATCCAATCTGGGGAGATCTGAAGTGTGCAGTTCATGCAAGCCCAGGAATTTACAGGAACTGGAGGATTTTTGCCAAGAAGAATGGGCAGCTTTACCATCTGAGAAAATAAAGAGCCTCATCCACAACTACCACAAAAGACTTCAAGCTGTCATTGATGTTAGAGGAGGCAATACACGGTATTAAGAACTGGGTTACGTAAACTTTTCATCAGGGTCATTTGGATGTTTTTGGTTGTCATTAGGATTTAAAAAGAGAAAACACAATAAATGGCTTCACCCAACCACTAACCATGAGTGGAAAAAAAGTTTTGTGTTATCATTCATATTCCCTGAAAAAAGACCAAGAAAGCAAAAATTCTGCCGGGGTATGTAAACTTTTGAGCACAACTGTACATGCTATAGTAAAGACATCATAACTACAAGGCCTGATTGCTAATGACAGTGCCCCCATCTAGCTCCCCATTATATGTTGAGTGACAGCTGTCCAGACCTGCCAACTTCTCTCTTGCGTATATGAAATCTTACATACACAGGCTTGTAGGCTCCATGCAAAGTCAACCATAAGCAACATAAGCCCTATAGGGACAAATATGGCTGTCAGGAAGTAGCAGAGTCTTATGTACGAACTGAAGGCAGCAAAAATGTGTAGTTTAGCAACTTAAGAAACGTATGGCACATTTACAGATGGGGGGCCTAGAGGTGGGATGTTCACTTATAAAAGATGTGGAACCTCTGGTCTGCATTCAGCAAGCCAAGGTGGCCAGCAATGGCCAAGTATAGGAGGAAAGAGCATGTACATGGATGTCTCCAGCAGGGCTGTGGAGTCGGCAAGCCAAAGCCCCGACTTCTCAATTTCCCAAACCTCCAACTCCCTCATACTTGGCGCATGTTTAAGTGATAACTTTACTGTAGTAAAATGGTCCGATCCGGCTGTTTATCACCTTATGATACAATAATCAAGCTATTTAGGTACAACAGACACTGACAAGCAGAAGGGTAACAATGTTTTGATCTTTTGAACATTTGTGGGTAGAGATGAAGAAAAAGCTGTATTTGTATCCAAGTCCAGTCTGCACCAACATTGGGAATGTGTAGAAGAGACCTGGGATCAGATTTTAGTCAAGACCTGCTTGAATCTGATTCAGAGCCTAGAAGGATTCAGGCAGTATTGAAAACCAAAGGTGGATTTCCCAAATACTAACAAAATAATAAAAATTAACATTTTCATTTTTAGGAGCAAAACAGTAACAATGCAGTTACAGGAAAGAATCTGCAGAACTAAGCAGATGCTAAATACTTGCAAGTCAAATTTATGTAAACGATCGGTAAGAGGACTGTAAATAAAATTACAGTAGTCTCATGTACAAAACTGTAGTGGATTTAGAGATATGGAGCCTGAAAGTCACAAGTTCAAAACATTGTTACCATTTTGCTTGTCAGTGTAAAATATATTTATTGGTTATGACTTTAAAAATTGTAAATATGCAAAAACACTGCAGGAACATTTGTGAAGTCTCTGAATTTGTTCTGAGAAATAGTATTGCCTCCATCAGATACTGCATACATGACCTCACAGCTGATCACATTAATTTTCCAGGCTAGAGAACAGCCTCTCTATAATAACTTGGGTTGGGGACAAAGCGGTGACCACAGGGGCAACATCTTTAACAATGTCAGGGTATTAAGGAATTACCTCAGCCACAGTCAGTTTTGATGAATGGTTGGACTCTTCTACTTCTTTGAAAGCAGGTGAAAAATTTTGCTGAAATCTTTTCCCCTGGGACAGCGCCTTGTCTGCTCCATGTCATCAATTACACTCCTCATGTGATGAGACTGAAGATATGGGAGCAGTAGCACTGGCCGGACCCAATTCCTCTTGCTCTTTGCATCGAACTAACTGGACCAACTTATTATATATTTTGGGAGTCGGTCCCTTTTATGACGACTCCGACTCCTGCAAAATAGGCACCGACTCCGACTCCACAGCCCTAGTCTCCAGTGAAGTCTATGAGCTGAACCCAATCTGTAATAGTAAAGTCGGAAGAACTGAGGGTACAAGTAATCTTTTGTGCTATTTCCTCAAACCATCCATGTCAATGTGCTTTCCAAGTCTACAACCAGCGCAATACCGTCCATACACATACATCAGCCTGCGGTAAGAAATGGTCCAATTCACATGAACATTCTTCTGCAGAGACAACCAGAGCCGGATGGCAGAAAATAAAACCGCAGCAGCATCACAGAATCCCGATACCTGAGAACTACTGATACAAGTAAATAAATGCATTTGTAATACTGTGTTTGAACTGTATTCAGCAGGTTAGGACATCAATAAATTGTATCACGTCCAAGAATATTTATAAAAAATAGATGCGATACAGATGTGATACAACCAGCCGTGACATGGAGGGGATACTGTGCTAATACAGATGTGATACAACCAGCCGTGACATGGAGGGGATACTGTGCTAATACAGATGTGATACAACCAGCTGTGACATGGAGGGGATACGGTGCTAATACAGATGTGACACAACCAGCCGTGACATGGAGGGGATACGGTGCTAATACAGATGTGACACAACCAGCCGTGACATGGAGGGGATACGGTGCTAATACAGATGTGACACAACCAGCCGTGACATGGAGGGGATACGGTGCTAATACAGATGTGACACAACCAGCCGTGACATGGAGGGGATACTGTGCTAATACAGATGTGACACAACCAGCCGTGACATGGAGGGGATACTGTGCTAATACAGATGTGATACAACCAGCTGTGACATGGAGGAGATACTGTGCTAATACAGATGTGATACAACCAGCCGTGACATGGAGGGGATACGGTGCTAATACAGATGTGACACAACCAGCCGAGACATGCAGGGGATACTGTGCTAATACAGATGTGACCCAACCAGCCGTGACATGGAGGGGATACGTGCTAATACAGATGTGATACAAACAGCCGTGACATGGAGGGGATACGGTGCTAATACAGATGTGATACAAACAGCCGTGACATGGAGGGGATACGGTGCTCATACAGATGTGATATGGAGGGGATACGGTGCTAATACAGATGTGATACAACCAGCTGTGACATGGAGGGGATACGGTGCTAATACAGATGTGACACAACATGACATATGGATACTAGCTAATACAGAGTGATAAACACCGGACATGAGGTATGCTAATAAGATGTGACACTGTACCAGTACTTTAAATGTATGGGATACGTAGCTAATACTGATAATACAGCAACAACGTGACATGGAGATACAGTGCTAATACATGATAATACAACCAAATGTTGAGATGAGGAAGCATACTGTGCTAATAATATAACAAAGTATCATGGGGGGATACGGTGCTAATATAGTGTAATGGAAAAAATTATGCTGATACACAGCTAATACTGCTATAGTACATAACAAATGTATGTGATACACAGCTAATACTGCTAAGTACTATACAATGTATGTGATACACAGCTAATACTGCTATAATACAAATGTATGCGATACACAGCTAATACTGCTATAATACAGACAAATGTATGTGATACATAGCTAATACTGCTATAATACAGACAAATGTATGTGATACACAGCTAATACTGCTATAATACGACAAATGTATGTGATACACAGCTAATACTGCTATAATACAAAATGTATGTGATACACAGCTAATACTGCTATAATACTAACAAATGTATGTGATACACAGCTAATACTGCTATAATACTAACAAATGTATGTGATACATAGCTAATACTGCTATAATACAAATGTATGTGATACACAGCTAATACTGCTATAGTACAGCCAAATGTATGCACTGCATACCTATTACTGCTATAATATGGACAAATGTATGCAATACACAGCTTTTATTACTACAGTACGGACAAATGTATGCGATATATACCCAATACTGCTATAGTATGAACAAACGTATGCGATACACAGCTAATACTGCTAGAATATGGACAAACAGATGTGATATGAAAGAAATATGGATGTGATGTGGAGTTAATTCTAATATTATATGGACAAACTGATGTTACAAACAGCTATTACTGCTATAGTACGTACAAAATGATGTGATACGGTGCCGATACAGACGTAATACAGACAAATAGATGCAATACATAGCTAACCATGCTATAATACAACAATATAATAAATAGCAAGTACTGCTCTAATATGGACAAACAGATGTGATACACTGCTAATGCTATTATAATAAGAACAAACGGATGGAACATGGAGAGAATATAACGTTAACACCAATATAATCCAGTCATCCCTCAAGTTACAATATTTTCACCACATGGTCTTTCCTGGGACATTGTATGTTGAAACCACACTCCCCATACAATGTCGCAGGCACTGCTGATCTGCAGCTCATGTGATTGATGGAAGATCCAACCAAGTATCATGAACATTGTACTTGTAAAACATCTGTATTAGTGAGGTGCATGCAGTGATTGGCGGTCTAGTATCTCCTCTCTACAGTACAGTGCGGTACTACATGTGCTGTACTGCTCTTCACATGTGCCAGGATGAGCAGCTCCTTTGGGCACCAGGTGAGGGCCCCATTTTAATTTTCCTAGTACATTGTGTAAAAATTACATGAGCCAAAGAAGCTTTTATCCTCAACAAAGAAATGTTTTCCGCATTTTTCCCTGGTGTATTAGTTACCTGCTTCATTTTCCTTAACCCCTTAAGCCGAGTGCCTGAAAAGTACTTAATGACCAGCACTTCTGTTTAGTTTTTTGCCTCTTTGCGTTTAAACGGTCGTAACTTTATTTTTTCAATGACGCAGTTGGATGAGGCCTCGTTTAATTTGGAGCAAGTTGTACTTTTTGGGGGAATAGTTTAAGTTCACTTATAAATTATTGCAGTTTTTTTAAAAGATTATTTTACACCATTCACATTTCACACTTAAAGGGAACCTGTCACATAGATTATGCCCCCCTTGTTTGGGGAAAACACAAGCTAGTGTCAGACTTGCTGTTTTCCGCGCTGGCCCCTTTTCTGTAAGAGCAGCATTTTAGAAAATTTCCCCCTTTTAAAATCTTATTAGACAGGTGTTAGTCCCCCCCCACCAAGGCTATCCGCCACTGACATTATTCAGATGTTTTCCTATTCAAAGTAATAGGATGACATTTGAGGGGGGCGTGGCTAGCTCAGGTGGCGGGGCTTTAAAAAAAAAAAAAAAAAAAAAAAAAACACCTTCATGATTTTTTGGCTGAAAAACTGCAGATTTGAGCTTTAATACTAAAAAACTCCCAGCATCTTACAGAAAAAAGGGCACAGCGCTGGAAAAGCGGGTTGCATACTTGTTTGTCCCCAGCAAGGGGGGAATAATCTATGTGACAGGTTATCTTTAACAACTTGTTACATTAATGCACAAGCGTATGAAGAATTATTTTTTATAATTTTTTTTTTTTACACTATATGGGATTTAAAAAAAAAAACATAAAAGGATAACTATTTTCCAGATTTTTTTTCTCTTAGCATATTCATATATGCTAATACATTTAGGGTTTTTTTTCAGTTCGACACGGGCAGAAATCGGGCCCCGGGTCCGGGGCTTCTTACACAGACACCCGGGGGCTACTCTAGGTCCCGGGGACTGACTGTGCAGCCCTTCCCCGGGCTCTGTCAGGTCACCGGAGTTCCGACCACCCGACAGAGCAAAGGAAAGCCCTTTGATTATGGCGCGGTCACGGACCGACCCACAGCAATCACAGGGTTAAGCGCCAGGAAGTGGAGGTGTACCCCGCACCCCCGCGCTTGCAGAGACAGCACTAGGACGGGGCGTGAAGTACATTTTTGTTCTCAGCACAGGGGTGGCGCTGAACCCACAAAACCCCTGAGAGCAGCGATTCAAAAAGTGACCCGGGAAAGCCTGTGGTCGTTAAGGGGTCAATACTTATTGAACACTATATTGGGGACATTTGGGCTTTTTAAAAACAAAACCCCTTTTTTCATACAGTTGGGGTCGTTCAACCCCGGGATTTTGACGCGTTTTGGGGGGGGGAGTTTTCTTCACCCAAAAAAAGCATCAAAAAAAGCCCCCAAAATGCCCCCAGTTAATTTTCTTGTTTTCCCGCTTGAAACCAAAATTTCATAGACTATATAAAAAGACAATATGCAGGTTTTTCTCGCTATCTGACTTGAATAGAATAAACCTTACCCCTTTTAGGGCAAATTAGAACCAAATTATTTACATTTGCCAAAAGCCAGAAAATAGAGAGAAAATTTAAGGGATTTTTATTATTTCGCAAAGTCAAAAATTTACTACACTAGGATTACTATCCTTTAAACAATTTAGGACAGCCCATATGATGATGTCATGTCTTTGAAGCTTCTGATAGGTTTATTGGCAAAAATTTATTAATTAGAGCACAATGGATTCTTCTGTGGTAACATCATGGTAAAGTCTAAAAAAATCACCAAGATATCAGAAAAAAGAATTTTGGGCCCTTTCAAAGTTTGGATCATCCTTGGTGGGAATTTCCAGATACCTGAAGGTCGCTTCATTGTACAAACAATTATACCCAAATACAAACAAAAGGGGGTGTCCAGCATCAAAACCCCTCAGGAAGGAGACAGGTTTTTGTGTTCAAGATTAACCCGCTTGGTCCGAATGTGCATATCAACCCAAAACAAAAGCAAAAGACCTTTGAAGTTGCTGGCGGAATGGTAAGATTGTTTACTAAGTGAACAGTACTGACCAACATGGGCTGAAAGACCCTTCTGCTAGGAAGAAGCCATTAGCCAAAAGTAACATATTAAAAAACCCCCGATTTAAAGTTTGCACATCAACGGAACAAAGTCCTACATTTTGGACAGTCCTTGGTCTATGAAAATAAAATTTAACTGTTTTTACCATAACGACCCCTTAGTTTTGGGGGAAAAAAGGGGGAAGCTTGGAAGCCCAAGAACACCATCCCAAATGGAAATACGGGGTGGTTGGGGGAAAATGGGTCTTCCAAATGGACAAGACCCGAAAGAACTGAAACTGGTTACAAAGTGGCTTTAAGGGGGTTTTTCTTGCTACAAAGATTGGGTTTTAATTAAAAAAATCTTTACAAAACAAGAGCTTTGCAATATATGTTCATTACAAATTCCTCTGATTTTTAGTTATCCCCGTTAGAGTATGCATCATCCTGAAATCCCATAGCAGCGGGCCCTTTGATCTTTATCCACGGCTGTGGGGCTGGTAAACATCCCCTTCAAAAATACAGGTCAAGCACAGAGCCCCCCCAGACAGAATGCTTTGTGGGGAAGGGGGGGGAGGGTCTGGGGTTTTGTTAGTGGATTAACCCTTTTTGTGGCCCGTTTCCTCCTGTTTCTACACAGATTTAGGAGAGCAGAGGTGAGTGATCAAAAATTGACAGCAATGAATTTTGTTACTTAAAACAGATGTTTGTGGGGCTCTGACTTACAATAGAACAGATAGGGGGGTGTGAAGCTTCATACCCCCCCCCCTTGCTGTATTGTGACACATTTTTGATTTAGTAAACATTCACAGTGCCCTGGTTTGTTCTGACAGGGTTTTGGTTGTTGTTTCTGGTTGGGATTTGTATGCTAAGCGGGGGGTTTGGAACACTTACAACCCCCCCGCTCTGAAATTTGTTTCACAGCTTCACAGCCCCTCCACACTCATAACGCCCTCTCCGACTTGGAGGATCAGCAAGAGCCCGAGCAGATAGGAGGCACAAAAAGGGTTAACCCTGGCGCAAACCCCCTCGCCCTCCCCCTGCTGTATAGGAGAGCTTTTTGTGTGCTGAGGGGGGGGGAAAGAGGCAGAAAGAAGAGCCCTAATTTAAAAAACCCTTTTTCCCAAACATTGAAGCAGGGTGAAAGCTTGTAATGAACACTCCCTTTAAGGAAAAATCAAGTATTGGAAAAGGGCCCCCCACAAACCCGATTCAATCCCTTTTGGGAAATTTTTTGGCAAAGCTGAAAAGGCGGGGGAAACAAAATGCCTACAAACATGGCCCCCAGTTACCCAGTTGTGTCGGGGGAAGGGCCAAAATTCCTTTCCAACTATTGTAGAAGCTTGTGGAAAATATCCAAAAGTTGGACCCAAATTTATATTTAAGGGCAATGCCAAAAATACTAATGAAATGTAGGAAATTTTTACTTTGCAGAAAAATAATAAAAATGCCTTAAAAATCTCTCTTCATTATCCGGCATTTGGT
>JAODAL010034990.1:0-43499 GCA_025379985.1 Phyllomedusa bahiana | reverse complement strand
TTTTATGAAAAAACAAGAAAATGCAAAATTAAATTCGGTTAAAAATAAAAAAATTTCTTTTTTTGGGTTTAAAAAAACCCCCCCTTTTTTTTTCTGATAAAATAGCACAAAAACGTTAAGTAGCCCTTGGGATAAAATTGCACAAAAGAAATGGCACCAAAAATTAACGGGTTTTTGGGTTTGAAAAAACCTGTTTGCTTTAACTGAATACAACAGCACAACAGCTTGAAAACCCCTTGGGATATTCAATGTGCCCCAGAACTGAGGGTAGCATTAAAATATATGCAGCTGAATTGGACGCACACGGACTTTTAAATTTTCCAAAACAAAATTCAAAATTAGAAGAAGAAAGCAGCGTAGAAAAGCTGTGAAACCCCCCCAAAAAAATCGCTGTTAAAATTTTTTCTTTGTGTGAGATCTCATACAGGACTGCAGCGCTAAACACAACACAGAAGTCGGGGAAAATGAAAGGGGTCTGGAACCGGGAAAGGATCGTGTAAAGGGGGGAGGCAAGAGGTAAGTACTGATTGACAGATGAGCTAAAGGGAAAATTTTTTCTTAAAAACTCTAAAAATTATTTTTTGTTTTTTTATTTTATAGTCTTGGAGGCAGTTGTGTGAAGACCCTTTTTCCATTACAAATGCAGCTAAAGGATTTCCACAGCTTTTTAAAATCTGGACACCTGGATAATAGTTCACAAAAAAATTTTTTCCTTTTTCACCCGTTTATCGTTCATAAACAAAGACCCCTTTATCAACTTTCTTTTTTTAAAACCACTTTAAATCTGTGTGGAAGTAATTTTTTTTCCCCCGTTAACGGGGAGGGCCTCAGAAGGACTTTTGTTTTTTTTTTTCTGAAAATTGGGCGTACATTCACTTCTTTAAATGAAGAAATTTATAAAAAGCCAGTTTTGCAGCATTTGATTTTCTTTTTTTTTCTGTCCCTTCCAGTTTTTGTATGAATTAATCAACAATGGCACAGAATGCAAAAAAGCACCCAAAACATTCCCCCGTGTTATGGTCTACTTTAGTTCAAGTTCCTACTGCATTTGAACAACTGGGGTAACGCAAAAAAGGGTTCCCAAAACCCCCACTTTTTACTTTATGAGTGTTTTATCGTCACGCCGCCTCCCCCAAGGTCTTTGGGATGCGAGGGTACCCCTCACCAAAAACCTCCCATGCCACTCCCAGATCAATACTGCAAGAACCCAGGGGATGTCTCCCCCCCAACCTCTTCATTGCCAAGAGGCGCTGACTGTCCTCAAATTGTTTCGTCCCTCGCTGTGTAAGTGGCCCCTTGAGCCCAGACCAACATACTAGTTTTCTCTGGCTGCTGGGGACCTGAACGGACAGGGGGCGGGTTGAGGACAGGTGAGGGGCGCTGACCTTTTTCCCGGGCCAGCCAACTAAGAGTTTGTATCTGACGAACCCAGACCGTTTTGGCTAGGGTTGTCAGATGTCATCTGGGATGAAGTTAAATGACCTACTCAACCAATTAAGAACCCTTGGGTTGCTGACAACACACGGCCGCAAACATGACATCGGCAGTTTGGGCCTCACCGAGTCACCCCTGCTGCGACTTCCCTTTAAACTGTGCTGTGACCGGGTTGCCTGCTCCAGGAAATGTTTGTGCCACTGCCACTCGCATGTGAAGAGCCTGCCACCACTCTCTCGACATACTGTTTGTTCAAAAATGTACAGACTCTGTTAATGAAGATATCTGTATATGATAAATAAAAAACCCCCATATTTGACTCCAAATGAACCCACTAACAAGCTTGGGTAACCCTGGATATAAAATTGCGCTCCAAAAATGGCCAGGAAAAATGTACTTGTATGTGCCGTTTAAAAACACTGTGTATTTTACTGAATATAAAATCACAAACAGGCTTAATTAATGTCACGGTTCATGCCGCGGTCCCTGCCTTGGACCGTCGGCCTGTCCGTGCCTGCCATGTCTCTGCTGGGGCTCCCTGTGCAGGGGTCCCGGCAGCCTTTGTTCTGCTAGGGACTTGCCTGTCCTGTCCAGTCCCCCTTTGTTGCTTCCTGGGGCCTGTCTGTGCACTGTGCCTCCTAAGGCGTGCGCCGGCACTTCCTGCCTATTTATAAATTTTCCCCGTTCTGTTGCACCTTCCTCTTCACCCCTGACCTCTGGCTATAAAAAGGAAGTTCTTGTCTCTACTCGGGTCAGTTCATTGGGAGTCTGTTGCTGTGTCCAGCTGCTTCCCCATCTTGAGCTCCTGCCAGCATCTCAGGTCTGCTGTTTGGAGCCTTTTTAACCCCTGAGATGCTGGTCCAGTGTCTTGGTCATCTGAGCTCCTGGCCGTCTGTCCTCGTGTCTGGTTCTCCTGTATCCTGCCGTGTTCCTGTCCTGTATGTGCTCTCCTGTTCCTGCCGTGTTCCTGGTCTTCCTGATGTGTTCCCGTCCAGTTTGCCGTTCCTTGGTGCTATATGTACTTTAAAAACCCTCCTGTATCCGCTGTGTTCTGAACGTTTTACCTGCCCACTTATTTTTTCCCTAGTTCCTTTTTTCCTGCCCTGTACCCCGGTGTCACCCGGTACCACGTCAGGGTAGTGACCTGGGGGTCCCGCAGCCAAAGTCATCCCCTTTGTGGGGGCTCTGGCGAAGACCAGGGGCCCTTAGCCCTCCCCTCCCGGGCGTGGTCCTCCACTCCCCACCTCGCCGCGGTGATCACAGAGATCCACCCGGGAAATGTCGGCGGTGGGCCCTTCGGCATACGTCTGTCAGCGCCCATTGTTACGTAAGAACTGCCATGGACCCGCTGGGGTGACCCTGCCCTTTCTAGAGTGTTGCACCCGGGCCTGGGTTCATGGTCCCAGCCCAAGCTTACGTGGCCTAGTCATGGTCCACCCAAGCTTACTTTTGGGGTCAAAACCCATGGTCCCCCCAGAGTTTATTTTGGCCTCTCATGGTCCAGCCCAGACTTATTTTTTTGGCCTAGCTAAAGGGTCCGCCCAGAGTTTTACTTTTGGGCCCCAGCTAGGGTCCAGCCCAAGCTTACGTTTGGCCCTAGCTCATGGCCCAAAACCCAAGCTTACTTTTGGGGCCAAAAACTCATGGTCCGCCCAGAGTTTGTTTGGCCTAGCTCATGGTCCACCCAGAGTTACGTTTCCTAGCTATGGTCCAGCCCAGATTTAACTTTGGCCTAGCTCATGGTCCACCCAGGCTTACTTTTGGCCTAGTCATGGCCCCACCCAGACTTTACTTTGGGCCTAGCCATGGCCCCCGCCCAAGTTTACTTTGGGAAAAGCTCGGGGTCCAGCCCCAGAGCTTACGTTGGGGCCCTAGCTCATGGGCCACCCAAGAAAACTTGGCCTACTCATGGTCCACCCCAGACTTACGTGGCCCCAGCTCATGGTCCAGCCCAAGCTTACGTTTGGCCTAGCTAAAGGTCCCCCCCAGGCACGTTTGGCCTAAAAGGGTCCCCCCCGAGCCTTTTCCGAGTCCCTTGGTTACGGCCCGCCCTGACCCTTCCCGAGCCCCGGGTTTACGGTCCCCCCCTGACCTTCCGACCCCCTGGCTTACGGTCCTCCCCCGACCTTCCGAGCCCCCGTGGTTACGGCCCCCGCCCTGAGCCTTCCAGTCCCCGTGGTTGGGTTCCCGCCCTGGCCTTCTGAGTCCCCTGGTTACGGTCCCCGCCCTGACCTTCGAGCCCCCCTTGGTTTTTGGTCCCCCCCTGAGCCTTCTGAGTCCCCGGGTTAGGGTCCCGCCCTGAGCCTTCTGATCCCCGTGGCTTACGGTCCCCCCCTAGCCTTCTGAGCCCCCTGTGGTTACTGCCCGCCCGGGTTCCCCCCCCATTTTGCCTAGTCCCCCGCTTTTCCCCCCCATGCCCCTTCCGTTTCTGGGTTTTCCCTATACGGGCTATTATACAGCCTTATTGGGTTTTTTGGTTGCCCCCTAGAAGTTGCGGGGCCCCGGCCCATGGATGCCATTTTGTGATTTGGAGGGGGGAGGGGGGGGCTTTAGGGGGGGGGGGTCTGTCACTTCATGCCGCGGGTTCCCTTTCCCTTTGGACCGTACCTGTCCGTGCCTGCCTGTCTCTGCTGGGGCTCCCCGTGCAGGGGCCCGGAGCCTGTTTCTGCTAGTACTTGCCTGCCTGTCCAGTCTTGTTTCTTCCTGGGTCCTGTCTGGCACTGTGCCCCCTTAAGGCGGCCCGCCGG
This sequence comes from Phyllomedusa bahiana, assembly GCA_025379985.1. Taxonomy (NCBI): domain Eukaryota; kingdom Metazoa; phylum Chordata; class Amphibia; order Anura; family Hylidae; genus Phyllomedusa; species Phyllomedusa bahiana. The sequence goes on along the minus strand of JAODAL010034990.1, from coordinate 39,318 downwards.
CGCTTCCTGCCCATTTATAGTTTCCTGTTCTGGCAACCTTTCCCTTTTACCCCCACCCTGGCCCATAAGGGAAATTCTTGTCTTACTCTGGGTCAGTTCATTTTCCCGTTTTGCTGTGCAGCTGCTTCCCATCTTTGGTCCTGCCAGCATCTCAAGGGCTGCTGTTGGGGGCCTTTTAACCCCGAGATGCTGGCCCCGTGTCTTGGCATCTGACTCCTGGCCGTCCGTCCGTCGTTGTCGTGTCCCTTATCCTGCCGTGTTCCTTCCTGATTCTCTCCTGCCTGCCGTGTTCCCTGGTCTTTACCTGATTTACCCGTCCATTCCGCCGTATCCTTGGTGCTTATGTACGTTTAACCCTCCCCGTATCCTGCTGTGTTCCGGTATGTTTTACCTGCCACAAAGTTCTCCTATGTTCCCGTGTTCCTGTCCTGTACCCCGGTGTACCGCAGGTGCCAGTCAGGGGTAGTGACCTGGGGGGGCCCGCACCAAGGGCCCTCCCCTTTGTGGGGGGCTTGGCAAGACCAGGGGCCCCCTTTGACTCACATCCCCGGGGTGGCCCCCCACTACCACCTCGCCTGCGGTGAAAAGAGGATCCACACCCGGGTTCGGCGGTCGGGCCCCGGGATACTCTGCAGCCCCCATTGTACAAATTAAACCCCGGATATGAATTTAAGTACAGGCAAAAATTTCTTCTTTGGCGTGAAAAAAAAACCCGTTTTTTTACTGACTACAACAGAGAAAAAAAAGCTTAAAATTTAACCCTTTTTATTTAAAAAATTGCGCAAAAAAAATGAGCTGCCAAAAATTAAAAATTGTGCGTATTAAAAAGACTGTATTTTACTGACTAAACAGCAGAAAATGCTTAATTTAAACCCTTGGGTATAAATTTCGGCAAAAAAAAAGAGCTCCCAAAAAAAAACAGTATGTGGCGTGTTAAAATGACTTATTTTACTGACTACAAAAAACAAAAAACTCTTAATTAACCTTTAAATTGAATTAATTTAAAAAGGCAAAAATTTTCTTCTTTGGTATTGAAAAACACCGTTTCTTTTACTGACTACAACAGCAGAAAAATGCTTAATTAACCCTTGGATATAAATTGCGCAAAAGAAATGTGCTGCAAAAAATTAACACCTGTGTGGTGTGTTAAAACGACATGTATTTTACTGACTACAACAGCAGAAAAACGCTTAATTAACCCTTGAATCTAAATTGCGCAAAAGAAATGAGCTGCCAAAAATTAACAACTATGTTGCGTATTAAAACGACGTGTATTTTACTGACTACAACAGCAGAAAAATGCTTAATTAACCCTTGGATATAAATTGCGCAAAAGAAATGAGCTGCAAAAATTAACAGCTATGTGGCGTGTTAAAATGACGTGTATTTTACTGACTACAACAGCAGAAAAACGCTTAATTAACTTTTGGATATGAATTATGCTACAGGCAAAATTTCTTCTTTGGCATTGAAAAACACCGTTTCTTTTACTGACTACAACAGCAGAAAAATGCTTAATTAACCCTTGGATATAAACTTCGCAAAAGAAATGAGCTGCCAAAAATTAACAGCTATGTGGCGTGTTAAAACGACGTGTATTTTACTGACTACAACAGCAGAAAAATGCTTAATTAACCTTCGGATATGAATTATGCTACAGGCAAAATTTCTTCTTTGGTGTTTAAAAAAAAACCTTTCTTTTACTGACTACAATAGCACAAACACGCTTAAGTAGCCCTTGGATATAAATTGCGCAAAAGAAATGAGCAGCCAAAAATTAACTGGTATTTGGATTGAAAAAACGCTGTTTCTTTAACTGAATACAACAGCAACAACAGGCTTAGATAACCCTTGGATATTCAATGTGCTCCAGAACTGAGCAGATGGCATTAAAAAGTATATGCAGCTCTGAATTGACGCCACACTGGACTTCAATTCCAATACCCCACAAAATCAAAATTAGAACGTAAGAGAAGCAGTCGCTGAGAAAAGCTGTGACACCCCGCCAAAAAAATCGCTGTATAAAAGTTCTTTCTTTTGTGTGAGATCTCAGCTACAGGAGCTGCAGCAGCTACAACACAACACAGAGAGAGGAATGTGAACTGCCAGCGTCGTGTCCGGACTTATATAGTGCGGTGACGTCACAGAATCCCGCCAGTCTCTGATTGGCTTCATCTCTGCACATGTCATTTAGGCTACTCCTTTCGTTCTCCCAGAGTTCTTTGCCCCATGTAACGCCATGTGCTTGCAGCCATTTTGTCAATTAAAAACACGCTTTGTTCCCGTGAATCACCCCAAACTTCGTCTTCGTTCAGAATCGAAGTTTTCCTGAAATTCTAAATGAATTCCACTTCGTTAGAATCGATTCGCCCATCTCTACAGATCTCCTGATAAGGGAGTTCCCTGAATCTCACCCAGACCAGGGAAGGGTCCGGTGGCCCCTTCTAAAAGGGGGGGTACTGTTAGGGCTAGGCGGCTCTCAGTCTGCAGGGAGCAACACTCTGCAGCAGCTGAATTGTGACCCCGCCCTGATAGACATTCTGCTGGTAGCACAGTGAGTGACAGAGGCCCAGCAACTCTGGACAGGGGGCATGTCGCACCAGCCAATGGGAGGACCCTGAGGCCAATCCAATCAGCTGTAGGGGGCAGTGTCTGGGAATCACATTTAAACTCCCTGCTGGCTGAGTGCGGCGCCTGTGATATTCTCCTGGCTGCCTTATTACATGTGCTATTGTTTGTTGTTTTCTTACCTGTGTACCTGACCTCGGCTTGTTTCCTGACCCTGTGTTGCACTCTGATTTTGTACCTCGCTCCCGTTCGTGTTTGACCTCGGCTTGTTTATGTTTACTCTCTGGTTCTGATTTGTGGCTTGGCGTTCCCGATTTGTTATTGACCCGGACTGTCTGCCCTTTCTTCCTCCTGACGGCCCCAGCACCCTAGCAGCGCAGGGACTGTCGCCCAGTTGGCGTCTGTCGCCTAGGGCCGCACGTCAAGTAGGCAGGGACAGTGGGCTGAGTTCCAGTCAGGGCTCACTGTACCTCCCTTGACGTGACAACCACTCTCTCTTGGTTCTCATCCTACCTCTCTGACCGCTCCTTCAAGGTTTCATTTGCAGGTTCTACCTCCTCTCCTCTTCCTCTTGCTTTTGGGGTTCCATAGGGTTCAGTTTTTGGTCCTCTCCTCTTTTCCTCTACACAGCCCTCATTGGACAAACCATCAGCAGATTTAGTTTTCAGTACCATTTCTACGCTGATGACACTCAATTATACACCTCTTCCCGTGGCATCACTCCTGCTCTCCTACAAAACACCAGCGACTGTTTATCCGCTGTCTCTGACATAATGTCCTCCCTGTATCTTAAACTAAACCTCACTAAAAATGAACTTCTTGTAATCCTGCCATCTACTAACTGACCACACACTGCTATTTATGTTTCAGTGTGTGGCAGTACCATAACTTCTAGGCAGCAAGCCTACTGTCTTGGTGTCATACTAGACTCTGATCTATCCTTCACTCCCTATATTCAATCCCTTGCCCACTCCTGTCACATGCACCTCAAGAACATCTCCAGAATCAGTTTTTTTTCTCACTGTGGAAACAACTTAAACTGTCATTGTTGCTCTTATTCTTTCTCGTCTTGACTAGTGATGAACGATTCCCTAAAAATATCAAGATCGGAACGATACTCGATTTCTAAAAAAATCGATACGATGGTCAGGTCAATCTCAAGCTGATCTTCAATCCCCATTAAAATCAATGGTAGAAGATGTTTGGGTTTATTTTTATACCTATACAGGTGAGGAGAAGCTGGAATTACCATCCACAACAGTAAACTGGATATTTGGAACAACTTAATGAAGAAAATGTGGCCCTAAGAGTCACAGAAAAAAATTGAGAGGCTAACATAATTAATTCCTTTCAATGGCTAACTGAAAAGATGAGGACAGCGTAGCTATAGGAGGTGCAGTGGTAGGAGCTGCTAGAGGCCCCTTTTACACTTAAGAAGACACCAGTATTGGAAAGGGCACATGGTAACTGGCAGGAGCCTCCTATAACTTTATGCACCAGGGCCCAAGACCATGTCATATATGTGGTGACAGCAAGAACATCCCAATGGGGAACACGGAGGATCAACTGGCAGGGCCCTAGTTATAGGGGGTGCAGTGGTAGCCAGGGCTGCCATCAGTCATCTACTAAGCATTTCAGGGCCCCATGCAGCTAAATCAAATGGGGCGTCCACCCATTATTAGTTCCTATTTTTTAACATATCACTGGGCTCCTTTTTGATTAGGGCCCCTGACAGGAGTACTGCCCTATTGGCACCCGTGCCAGTTAACATGTGCCATTTCCAATATCGGTGTCTTCTTATGTGTTAAAGGGGCTTTTGGGACACCTCAGGAGGCAGGGCCCCGTATTAGCTGCTACCGCCAGGGGTGCCAATAGGGCAGTTTGGGCAGTACTCCTGTCATGGGCCCTAATCGAAAAGGGGCCCACAAATATGTTAAAAAATAGGGGGGCCTCAGTTGATTTGGCTGTAAGGGGGCCTGAAGGGTTTTAATAAAATGACTTCGGCAAAAATGACTGATAAAACTGATTTTTTAAGACAACTGATGGTTTGTTATTTTCAAAATTTGCGAAAAAGATGTGCTCAGCTTACGTCGTGACTTTCCCAATTGGGGGCAAAAAAAAATTTGTCAGAGATCCCCCATTGTTTTCTTTTTGGATGACGGGAAAAAAGAGGATACTTTTTTTCATTTATCCCCCCCGCCAGCTTTTTGTGCAATGTTCTTTCCGAGAAAACGCGGGTTTGCCGGGCGGATAAAAAAATTTTTGGTGTGTCAGGACAGCTCAGGCAATTCACAGTTTGGCCACCAAAATTCGAATGGGTCCAGGCCCAAAGTTTTTAAAACCCCGGGTTTTGGGTTGGGGGGGTTTGTTTCCCCTCCCTGCCCTAGAAAATTTTTGATGAGGTGGTAAAAAAAACGAGTAAAAAATATCACCAAAGTAGGCTTCTGCCACATTGTTTGTGCTGCTGATGCTGCTGCGGTTTTTTATTTTTTGCCATTCAAATGTTTGGCCCAGATTGCTGCCTTTTTGTTCACCGGGACATTGGAATTTTAAAGGGGAAGAAAATAAAAAGTTTGTCTCAATTTTGGGTAAATGAGAAACTGTTAAAATTTCCTTTGAAATTTTTCTTTTCCCAATTTTTGTGCAGGTAGAAGGGAAATGAGTTTTAGACCTGAACATTTTTTAAAATGTGGGCCCTTAAAATTCACAGGGGGGTTTGCTGTTCCATGGGGGTTTTCATTTTTTTTTCAAACTTCAGATTGCACCTTTTTGAAATTTATTTCCCCTTTTTTGGAGGGGAGACCAAAATTAGGGCTATTTTCCCAAAACTGGAAACCCAAAAAAACCCCCCCCGGTCCCCCGTTTTTTTTTCCCCCCGAGGTGGCCCCCTGGGGTTTTTTCCCTTTTTTTTTTAAAAAAGGAAAAAACGCCGGGCCCCTTTTCTCCGTTTTTTGGGGGCCATCATCAAAAATTGGGGGTTTTTAGGGGGAAGAGGGGGGCAAGGAAAAAAACCCTTAAAAATTTTCCCGGGGCGAAATTATTCCCCAAAAACATGTTGTAAAATACGCCCCTGGGCAAGAGACGAGCAGAGAAAAAGGGGGTGTTTTGGGGAAATTTTCCCTGCTTGTTTTTTTTCTTTTTGCCGCCTGGGGGGCCGGGCGGGAAATTTTGTTCTTTATTTTTTCGGTGTTTTTTTAAAAAACCGAAAAAGCTCCCCGGGGAAATTTAGTTTGGGAATAGTTTGGCAGTGGGGGATTTTAGCCATAATTTGGTTTGGAGGGGGGTTTCACTACATTTATACGGGGGGTTATGGGGCCCCTTTTTTCCCTTTTATTTGCTTTTTAAGGTTTAAATTGAACGTTGCTTCAAGATTTTAAAAAAGGGAAAACTGGGGTACATCAAATTAAAGCCCGCTACCCCCGAATTTGGCCCAAAAAACTTTTTCCCCAAAAAAAAGGCGTACACGCTTTAAACTACATCTATTATGTGTTCCCAACAGTTTCTAGATACTTCTGTGCCTTTTTTGAAAAAGGGGCCCAGGGCCCCTTCTTTTAAAGGTGGTGAAAAGGGGCTAAAAAAAGGTGGGTTGGCCGCGGGTGGGAAAGAAATGCATCAGAATTTTGGTGCAATAAGCGGCAAAAAGAAGGCCAACTAATAAAAGGTGTAGAGTGAGACTTGACAGTCTAAACCTGCACCAGGTTTATCAACACTATGATAAATGTGTAACGTAAGACTGTCTAAGTTTCCCACAAAAGTTGGGAACAATATTAAAAAACCCTGCCCCAAAATTTAAAAACTTTTTGGGTAGAATATTGCGGGCAGGAAATTATAAAACCCTTTGCTATTTTATAATGGGGTTTTTGTTCTACACTTTTGAAAGTTTTATAACCCAAAAAGAAGTTCCCTTTTGAAAGTAAAATTTTTTTGTAAAATTTTCAAAACCCCGCCCCCCCCCCCCCCCCCCCCCCCCCCCCCCCCCCCCCCCCCCCCCCCCCCCAGTTTTGGTTTTGTTTAAAAAAAACCCCCAGCCCTTGTAAAGCCGGGTTTAAATTTTATACATGACGGGCTTTTAGCGGGGTGAGCTTTGTTTTCACATTCTGGGGGCCCCTTTAAATGAGAGAAATTTGGAAAGGCTTATTTTTATTAAGGAAAAATTTTTAAAGCTGTGCTAAAAATTTTTTACCCCCCTGGCGAATTTTTTCAGAAAAATTTATGAATAAAGAAACGGGAAAAAAAAAAATTTAAAAAATTTTGTGTGGGTTTGGGGTAAAGCGTTTTTTGTCAAAAACTACTGTGTTTTTTTTTAATTCAAAAATGACAACCAAAAAAACGGGCCCAAATGAAAATTTTGAGCACAATCTGTACTTTAAAGTAAGTAAGAAATTTTCTGAGGGGTTTTTGGGTTTTTTCTTGGGGAAAATTAGGAGGGGCAAATTTTCCCTCAAAAATTCAATTCGGTCATTCGACGAATTTTTCAGAAAAATTTTTCTTTTTCCGTTGGGGAAATTTCTTCTGAAAGAATGCGTTAAAAAAGCAGCTATTTCCGGGGCTCCCAAAGAGCCTGGGGTTTCTTTTAAAAATTTGGGTCCCAAGGGCTTAAATATTGCAGAGGGAGTTTGGTTTTTGGGGTTTCATTTTTTGGGTTTTTGTTTAGTTTTAAACACCCCAGATTGCCCTCCCGGCCGCTTTTAGAATCGCTTCACTTTTTAAAGTTCCGGGGGGGTTTTAAAAGGGGGGAAAAATGCCCAAAAAAACTGAACCCGGGGAATGAGCCTATAAATTTCATCCCAGCAAAAAGCTGGGGAAAAAAGCAAGCTGAGAGTCAGGTTTATGGGGGGGCAAAAAAATTTTGGGTGACAGGAAGGGGGGTGGAAACCCAAGGGGGAAAGAGGGAGGGGGGCCCTCCCAAAAGGGGGAAATTGAGGTCGGGCGTGGCAAAAATTGACATTTGGAGGGGGGCAAAACAGGGGAAACCCCGGGGGAATGGCAAAAATTGCTGAGAGGGAAAGGTTTCCACGGCCGGCAGAAAGAAATGAGGTCAGGCAGTGGCCAAATGACATTCTGGAGGGGGGCAAAAACAGTATTGGGCCCACGGGAGGGGCCCACAATCACAAAAGTGTGGAGGTCCCGGGGGGCGGGAAAAGTATGAGGTCAGGCAGTGGGCACTTTTGACATTCCTGGAGGGGGAAAAACAGGGGGGAAAACCCCACAGAGGGGGCAAAGGCCCTGGAGCGGGGGGTCACGGCGGCCCCAGATGAGGTCGGGAAAGGGGCACAATGCCCACAGGGGTGGAGGCAGGGGCAGCAAAAAACAGCAGCAGCATGAGGTCAGACGTGGCACAATGACACAGTGTGGATTTTACGGAAACAAAAACACCCAGAGCGGGCATGAGGTATAGAGTGGAAACAATGCCCAGGTGTTGGGGTGGGTGGAAATTACCAGTCCCCGGGTAAAGATGGTGGTAGGCAGATGGAGAAACTGGCGGGGCCAATGGGGTGGCATAAAGGCGGGGGGGCCGGGAAATCAAAAATTTGTGGTGAGGCAGGTAGTTTAAACCCCGGGGGACGGCCAAAAGGGAAATTGGTGGTGGAAAATCCCTGGAGGGACCCAAGCCTGATTCTTCGGGGAAAAAAGGTCAGTCGTTCCACATTTCCCGTGGACAAACGGGTTCTCCTTGGGGTAACGATGGCCCCCCCCCGCACTGAAACCCCCTCTGATCCACTAGTTGGGGCCGGGGCAGAACAGCTTCACCACTGCAAACTCGGGGGAAGGTTTTCGGCCCCACACATCCAGTTTTTGGGTGCCCCTAGGGCCAGCGGGTTTCTTCTAAATGAGGTGGCAGAGGTGCTGTCCAAGTAGGCCACAACCTGTTGGTTTTAGGGGGCTGCTCCCGGTCCTGCTTGCTGTCTGTGGCGGACTGCTCTCCTTTAGGCGGGTGAAGGGAAACTTTCTCATCGTGGGCTCCCCGGGCTTAGGTTTCTACTTTTGGGAGCTGGTAAGGTTCCCTAACCCCCCCCCCCCTTCCCCCCAGCCGGCGGCAGTAGTACGTGAGCGCTGAGGAAAACCCCCCCGGTTTTGACCTGTCAGAGGGGGGGGACGGAATGCCGCAAATAGGGAGCGGCCCCAAAAAATTACGGAGGGTTTTCCCTTATTTAATAGTGTTTTGAGGTTTTTTCTTCCCTCTCAATAGCTGGGAAAAAAAGGGTCCCATTTTGGGGCCGGGTTTGCGGGGGCCAATAGGGTGGAGGGGCCCGGGAAATTTATCCCCCCTGCCCGGGTGCTGACTATTCGGCCGGGCACTTAAACCCAGGGAAATTTTGCATTTCTGCGGGCCTCTGCCAAAAAGTGACTCTGAGGGGCTCCTGCTCCATTTTCCAATGTATACTGCCCCCGGGGCTTTGGGGGGTCATCTGCCTCATCTTCATCATTCCATCCCCCTCCTCCAGCTGCCCCCTTTCTCCTCTTTTCTTGTCACCTGGGGGAGAAAATCCACTTTTCCCCCCCCTTTCACCCGGGGCAATGGCTTTTTGCTCCAAAAGTCCTCCCTCCTCCCCCAATTTTTAGTCCCCACCGGACTTTTTGTGGCCCCCAGTGAGTGCGCCCCGTCTCCCCGTCCCCTGCCCAGGGCAGATTTTTTTAGCATCTGTTTTCCCGGACATGAAACAGTGGAAATTTAAAGTTATTTTATCCCGTAGTCCCGGGGACTGAAAAAATAACGTCGGGCCCCCCTCGAATGGCCTCAACAAACGGAAAGGGGTCACGCTATGAGCTGGGGACTGGCTGCATCAAAGTTACCAGGGGAGTAAATTTTTGTCTGCCCCGGGTCATCAAAAAAAGTTAATGGCCCCTTTTTCTTTTTCAAAACAGTCGGGTTCCAAATGTCAGGGCCCGGAAAATTTACCCGGGGTGGAAACATCGCATTCCAGAAGTTTTGGGTTGGGGGGGGCCGTTTGCCGCTGCAACTCCGAGGAGGGTTTTTCCCTGGCTTTGTTTGGGGTTTGGGTAAAGGGCATGCACAAAGGTTTTCCCCGGCCAAATTTTTTGAATGTTTTTGGGAAGGGGTCGGTGGGGAAAAAAATTCAGGAACCTTTTTTCCTAAAACAGATTGAACCCATGCGCCCCTGCAGGGCCCCTTTGGGCCATCCCCCGCCTTTGGTGGGGAAACGGCGGACCAGGTTTCCTCCCCCTTTGTCCGTCATCCATGGTTCCGTTTTTCAAATTTGGGCGGGGGGGAAACCCCCCCCATCGATTTTGTGGGGCATTTTACGTGGAAACAGTTCCCCCCTTGTGCTTTGTTTTACGAGGCAAGCCCGGTGTAGAAATGCGTGCCCCCGCTTTTTTTGCCTAACCCCATGTGGTTGAAAGGGGAAATTTCTTGTGGGGGTGAGAAAGGAGGGGGGTGTGGAGGGGGGAGGACATTGGGCGGTGCAGAAATTTGACTGTGGAGGAGAAAGGGCGTCTCCCGTCCAAATTTTTGGTGTGCCTGGGGGGAAGAAAATTCACCCCGTAGGCCGTAAAGGACCAAAGTACTGGGCCCCGACCCCCCGTTTCCCCTCCCGAGTCCGTGGGGGCCGTGCACCTTGGGGGAACAAAACCCATAAGGGTCAAAGGAAAAAACCCCCCCTTCTGTTCTACATATTTATGGAAGTGCTGGTACCCGCCCCTTTTTGGAAAAGGAATTAAGGGGTTGGGAAATTTTCCATCTCGGCTCGGGACAAACAATTTAGGGGTTTTTTGGGAAAGGTGCAGATTCCCCCATTTGGAAAGGGAGGGCTGCTGAAAAAAATCCCAAAAATTGGACAGGAGGGGAAAAAGGTCAGCGGCTGCACCCCTTTGCATGGTTTTTGGGCGCTACTGTTTTTTCTTTGCAATCGCCTCCCCCGAACGATGCTGGAGCCAAAGAGGGGAGCGAGGAGAAAGGGGGCAAGGGACCGGGGATGATGTCAAAAAGAAAAAGCCCCCCTTCCCGCAAGGGGGTGGAGCCTTGACTGGCTGCAAAAGGGAAACGTGCCCCTGGGCGCTGCTTTCTGCTGTTTTGGGGGCAGGGTTGGGCCAACCCCATCTGAGCCCCGTTTCTCCCAGGCCACCCCCATGGTGGGCCCCCCAGTGTGTTGACGGCAGGGCCCGGGGGTGCCCAAAGTTAGTCCCTTGGGGGGAAAGCTTTACTTTCCCGCCCCCAGATTCTACCCTTTTACCCATATTGGGCCCCCTCCCGGGGTCTTAGCAAAGAACTGCCACACCGCCGGGGATCGGGGTTTTTTCCCCCAACGTCCCACTGAGTGACTACTTTCCCCCGCCCGCCTCGCTGAGCCCCCGTGCTGCCCCCTTTTTTGGGCCCTTCGAAGCCCGGGGGGTTTTTTTCCCGTGGCTGCTTGGCTCCCGACCTCACCCCTGCTGCTATCCCGCTGACTCACGGGCACACGACCCATTTTTCTGGCTTTCGCTGGGTGCCTGACGCCAAACGGGGCCCCTTCCCCCTGACGAGATGAACCCTTGCCTCAACCCAGCCCCCCAAATGCGGGCGGTACCTCATATTTTTTTGTGTTTCCTCGTCACTTTCCCGTCCTCTCACCCCGGGCTTGGGATGCCCAGGCTGAAACCCCTCAAAAACATTTACCTCCCATGCCACTCTCCAATTTTATACTTTTCCCGGGCCCACTGGGAAGGGAAACAGGCGATACTGGGGGCCCCAATTTTTTTCGCTGCCAAATAGTGTGACTGCCCTCCCCAAAAAGTTATTCCCCGCTATATTTGTGCCGCTGAGCCCGCCACAAGTAGATTTTTGGTTTTGGGGAAACGGGGGGTTTGGGGCCCGAGGCGGGCTGAGGGCAGGTGAGGGCCCACTGGGGACCCGCTCCCCCCCCCGGGGGGCCATTTCCAAAAAAAATGGTTGTTTTCTTTAGGTTCCCCCCAGACTTTTTTGGCCTTTGGGGGTTTTCGATTTTCATTTTGGGAGGAAGGGGGATGCCAGGGGCAACCAATCAAGAACCCTTTGTGTTGGCTGAAAAATCACATGGGCCCCTAGATGGGCAGCGGCAGTTGGGGGGCCTTTACGAGTGACCCCTGCTGCGACGTCCCCTTTTCTGTGCTGGACCTGGGCCTTTTCCAGGATGATTTTTGCCACTACCACTCGAGGTTTCATGGCCTGCCAACCTCTCTGTCTGACCTACTGTTTGTTCTAAAATTTTCAGAACCCCTGTTTGATGATGATTTTCTGTATATGATAAATATAAAATGTTTTGACTTCCCAAAAGAAACCCGTAAAAAAGCCCTTTGGGGAAACCTTTGGGTATAAAATTTCGCTCCCCAAAAAGGGCCCGGAAAAATTTACTTGTAGGGGTCGTTTAAAAAAAAATGTTTTGTTTTAAATAAAGGTTAAAAAAACAAAAAGGTTAATTAAACCCTTTGGGGGCATGAATTAGGCACCCCGGGAAAAAAATATATATTTTGGGGTTGAAAAAAAGGGCGGTTTTTTTGTCAGACACCGCAAAACAAAAGGCCCTTTTAAATTAAAACCCCCGGATGTTTAAAATTTTTCCCCCAAAAAAAAAAAAGGCACAAAAAATAGTAAACCCTTTTTAGCGTGTTTTCAATTTCGTTTTTTTATACGCCAACCCAAAAAAAATTAAGCGGAAAAATACAGGTTTTTTTTTTATTAAAAAACCTTTTTTTTTTAAAAAAATGAATTAAGGGTTACCAAGGAAAAATTGTTTATTTTCAAATTCTTTTTTGGGCGTTGAAAAAAAGTTCGGTTTTTTTTTTTGGGGTTCGGGGACCACCAGCAAAAAACGCTTTTCCCTTTTAAATTAAAAGACCCAAAACTGAGGGACGTTAAATTGCCGGCCCCCAAAGAAATTGAAAAGCCGGGGACTTTTTTTTAAAAAATTTTTTTGTTGAAAGTACAAAAATTTTTGGTTAGGCCGTTTTAGGACAAAATTTTGCGGTTTTTCTTTTTTGCCACACAACCAAGGGGAATACAGTTGTAATTAACCTTTTGCTTCGTGAATTAGGCTACAGGAAAATTTATTTATTTTGGGTTTGAAAAAGACGGTTTTTTTTTTCAGCCCCCCGAAAAACAAAGCTTTTTAAATTTAAACCCCCGGATGGGAAAAGGGGCCAAAGAATTGAGCCGCACAAAACTAAATTTTTTTTGTAGGGGGTTTTTACAAATTGCTGTTTTTTACGCCCCACAACAAGAGATACAGTTGTAATTAACCTTTTTCTTGTGAATTAGGCAAGGAAAAATTTATATATTTTGGCTTGAAAAAAAACGGTTCTTTTTTTTCAGCCACACCCGCAAAACAACGGGTTAATTAACCCCTGGATGGGAAAAATTTCCGCCCAAAGAATTGAGGCCCAACCCAAAATAGGGGCTTTGGCGTGGGTTCAATTGCTGTTTTCTACGCCCACAACAAGATGATAAAAGTTGTAATTTTAAACCCTTTTCTTGTGGAAATTTTTGGGTACGGAAAAAAGTTTTATATTTTGGCGTTGAAAAAAACGGGTTTTTTTGGGGGAGCCACACCAGCAAAAAAAAAAGCTTTTTAATTTTAAACCCCCGGATGTAAAAATTTCGCCAAAAAAATTGGCCCCCCCAAAATAAAATTGGGTTTTTGGGGGTGTTATTCAATTGCTGTTTTTTTTCGCCACACAACAAAAAGGGTACCCCGTTGTAAATTAAAACCCTTTTCTTTTGAAAATTTGGCTACGGAAAAATTTTATATTTTTTTGGGGTTTTAAAAAAAGACGGTTTATTTTTTTCAGAAAACCAGCCAAAAAGCCTTTTAAATTAAACCCCTGGATGTAAATTTTCCCAAAAAAGGAAAGGAAAATTGAGCAGGGGACAAACTAGTAGCCTTTGTTAAGGGGGTGTTTACCAAAATTTTATTTTTTTTTTCTTTTAAAACCCCCAAAAACCAAAAGGGGAAAATTAAAAAAAACAGGGGGGTTTTTAAATTTTTTTTAAACCTTTTTAATTCCTTTTTTGGGTTAAAGGGTACAGGAAAAATGTATATATTTTGGCGTTGAAAAAGCCCGGGTTTCTTGGGGGCGCACACCGAAAAACAACGCTTAATTAACCCCCCGGATGTAATTGCGCCCAAAAGGGAAATTTAGCAGCCAAAAATGAAGTGGTTTTTGTTTTGTAAAAACGTTGTTTTTTTTTAAATGAATACAACGGGAAAAACTGGTTTAGACCCCATTTGGATTTTGAATTATATGCAGCTGCAGTGGACGCACACGGGGTTTTCGATCCAAAAACCCAAAAAAAATTAAAAAATAGAAAAATTAAGAAAAAGTTCTTGAAAAGTGAGAAAACCCCACGGGAAATCCTAATAAAAATAAATTTCTTCGAAAGAGCAAATCACCCCGGGCGGAAAAGCCCTTCCCTGAGGGTTTTTAAAAGTGGAGGAGTGTGAGCTCCCTGTTCGCGCCCGGACTTATAAAAGTGCGGTGACGCCCACAGAATCCCGGGGTTTCTCTGATTGGCCCCTTTTGAACATGTATGCAGGCTATCCCTTATTCCCCCAGGGGGTTTTTTGCCCCATGTGGCCCAAAAATGTGCTCGAAAGCCATTTTATAAATTTAAAAAGCAAAATTCGTTCCCCCGAAGTCCCCCAAAGTTCGACTTCGTTCGAACCGAATTTTTTCCGGGAAATTTTCTAAACGAATTCCACTTCGTTAAAAAATCGATTTGCCCTTTCTTAATGGGGATGTTGTTGGTGCCTTTTTTCCCTTACAGGCTATCATCTACTCACTGGAATTCAAGTATAGCTTCATTCCTTGACTGTGGGAATGCGGGAAAAATTTGTAGAGTGGTTCCCATTACTAGCACGAATCATTTATGCAAAAACTTTTGGGTTTAAAGAGGTGAGGGAAACCCGCCCAAAGTTTGGGTTGATAGGGCATGGTCCCCTAGGTGTTTGCATGCCCGGGGGGAAGGTTTGCTTTCCTGGCCAGCCCTTTTAGGTAATGGTCTAGAGTGGCGCAATAAATCTTTGGAATTTGTGAGAGAAAAAAAGTCTTTTCTTTTGACTTAAACCCCCTAAAAAACTTTTCCCAGAAATGAAGGTTCACATTAGCGATAGCCCTTAAGAAAAGTTACGTTTACTGCTTCATATTGAACTTTCCTTTTTTTTTGTTAAAATTTAATAGGGATCCCAATTTTGTTTTTATTGGGTTTTTAAAGGTTTTCAAAAATTCCCAAAAGGGGAAAACTTTGATATGCTGATAGTTATTTACAAGTATGCATAAAATTTGATGCTGAGGGAAAAGATAAAAAAATTTCCCGGAAAACCTTTCTTTAAAAACCTTTTTTATAATATTTTTTTTTTTAAGTGTGTTTTTGGTTTTGGATTTTTTCAGAATTTACTTTTTTAAATTTTTTTGAATATTTCATTTTAAGAGGAAGAGGAAGATTGGTATTACTCAGAAAAGGCAACAGGATGCAGATGGGATTTTATTACATTTAGACACTAGTCTTTTTTCCCTAGTTCGAAAAACCCATGAAAAATGAGTTTTTTGTTTTTTTTTTTTTTTTTGCACCTTTTTCCAGTTTCTTTTATTTGTCCAGTAATGTAAGTTATAACTTGTTTCATTCAGGTTGCCAGGGCTACATTGCGAGACATTCAATGTATCTCTTTCTTATTCCTGTACATATTTTACAGAAAATAGTAAAGTATTTGGACATAATCAAGGCAACCAAAGTGATCACTATTCTTTCTGATATTGTTTGCATTCATAAATCTTTAAAACAGTGTACAATAGATTAAAATTACATTAGATGGACCATGTGGTCTTTTTCTACCAGAATAGACTATTGTACATTAGGTTAGTGTAGTATTTGTCAATATGGATGAAAGTGTCTCACAGCATTTTATAAATGTGTCCTGTTGTGCGACAAAAAAGTGTTTTATTTTAAAAATGTCTTCAACAAAATTTGTTTCTGCCTCTCCAGTTTGAAATTGGCATGGATTTGTAGACACACTTGAGACACATTCTGTCGAGCACCGTTCATACATGTGTATAATCTAATGAATGTGGTACGACATGCCCCCTAAAAAATGATGCATTTAAAAGTGGTAAAGGATGTTGGACATGTGCTTATTTTTGCCGCATGACATTTCATACATCTGTCGAATATGGCCAGGGACAGTTTTTTTGTTGGACTTGATACCAGAAAACTGGTGAAGCCCGGCTCTAGGTATAAAAAAAACACCAGTAAAGACGTCGCAATTTTTATACTGGTTTAAATCCTGTGGGGATTTTTTTTCTTTGGATAAAAAATCCCCTAATACAGTATAAGGAATCGGGAGAATGCTAAAAATTTTTCTGGTGGTTTCGTGATGAAATAAAGCCTGAATGAATCCGTCTGAAATCAACAACAGATTGAGGCACTGTAGAGCCCCATAACACTCTGTGAGTGCTGTACTGTGTCTTCATACAACTCTAGGTTAATAATATGGCTGTTGTATGAGGCTTTATTAATAGAGATGGGCGAATTTCTCGAAAGTCGGTTCGCTCACTTCGCCGAATTTCCCGACAAAAAATAACTTCGTTCCGAATTATTTTTGGGGGAATGTTTAAAAAAAGCTATTTCCCGGCTGCACAGAGTGCAGGGGGCTGTAGAACGTTTGTTTTGCTTAAAATATGCAGAGGGAGGGGTTGGGCTTCATACAAGTGTGTTTTAGTATGACACGCACTGACTGCCGCCGCTTTAAACGCTTCACTTAAAATTCCCCACAAAGGGGGCAAAACTGACCAAATAACTGAAGGGGGAAGTAGCCTAATAAAGTCATGCAGCGAAAAGCGGGAAAAAAACAAGTGAGGGCTCGGGTGGCAACACAGTGACAGAGTGTGGAGGGACGGGGGGTCCCACAGCAGCATAGGTCGACATGGCACATGACATTCTGGAGGTGTCAAAACAGGAGTAGGCCAAAGAGTGGCAAAAAGACACAGTTGGATTGGGGCATTAAAGCAGCAGAGCATGGGTCAGACAGTGGCACAATGACATTCTGGGTGGCAAAAAAAAGGAGTGGGCCACGGGTTGGCACAATGACACAGTGTGTAGGTCATGGCACAGCCACAGCAGCAGCATGATTCAGGCAGTGGCCAAGACAGGTGGTGGTTTTCCGGCAGCAGCACCTGAGGCAGCAGTGGCACAATGAATTCTAGAGGTGAAAAAAAACGGAGTGGGCCCACAATTTGAAAATGACACAGTGTGTAGGCCGGCAGCAGCCAAAGCAGCAGATGGGGTCAGCAGGGGTACAATGACAAAATTTGGTGGTCACGGTAGCGCCGCAGAAAGCAGCAGAGGTCAGACAGTTGGGCACAATACACGTGTTAGGCCCCGGGCCCAGCAGCCACAGCGCAGCATGAGGTCAACAGGGGCACAATGAAACAGTGGTGGTAGGGGCAGCAGCACGCACAGCAGAGGTAGACAGGGGGCAAAATGACAGGGTGTATCACAGCAGAACCACAGCGCGCATAGGTCAGACAGTGGCACAATGACATTTGGAGGGGAAAAAAACAGGAGTAGGCCCAGAGGGGGAAAATGACACGTTGTAGGTCCCTGCAGCACCCAAAAGCAGAGCATGAGGTCAGACAGTGGTAAAATGACCAGTGGTAGGCACGGCGAGCCCAGCAGCAGCATGAAGTTAGACGTAGCAAAATGACACGTGTGTGGTCACGGCAGCAGCAGCTGAGGTCAGACAGGGCAAAATCACATTCTGGGGGGTGGCAAAAAAAAGGAGTGGGCCACAGAGGGGGACAATGACACAGTGTGTAGCCGGCAGCAGCCACAGCAGCACTTGATGTCAACGTGGCAAAAATGCCCCAAAGTGTGTAGGTAAAGCAGCAGCCACAGCAGCAGCATAGGTCGACAGGGGACAATGCACAGTGTGTAACACGGCAGCAGCCACAGACACATGGGGTCAGACAGTGGACAATGACACAGTGTGTAGGTCAGCAGCACCACGCGCAGCATGAGGTCAGACAGGGGCCAAATCCACGTGTATAGGTCAGGCAGCAGCCCAGCAGCAGCTGGGTCAGACAGGGGCCCAAAATGACATTTGGGAGGTGGCAAAAACGGGAGTGGCCAAGGGTGGGACAAGCCCCAGTGTGTAGGTCAGGGGCAGCAGCCACAGCAGCGATTGGGCAGACGTGGCACAATGACTTTCTGGAGGGGGCAAAACAGTAGTAGGCCACAGGGGGCACAATGACAGGAGTGGGGGGTGAGGGCGGCAGCACTGAGGTCAGACAGGGGCAAAATGACTTTGGAGGGGGGCAAAACGGGGTAGCCAAGAGTGGCAAAATGACGAGAGTGGAGGTGAGGGGCAGCAGCATAAAAGTCAGAGAGTGGCCATGACTTTTGGGAGGGGGCAAAAACAGGGTAGGCCACAGAGTGGCCAATGACAGAGAGTGGGGTACGGGGGAGGAGCAACAGCATGAGGTAGGAGTGGAACAATGACACAGTGTGGATGCATGGCCAAGCAAAAAACACAGCATGAGGTCAACGTGCACAATGCCCCGAGTGTGGAGGTGGGTGGCAAACCAGTCCCTGTAAAGGGTTGGTGACAATGGAGAAAGTCGCGATGTGTGGCTCGGGGGGTGGGGGCATCAGAATGCGGCTAAGGCGGGTAGTTTGCCCAGTCATTTCTACTTTTGGGGTGAGGGCAGGGTGTGTGTCGGGACCTAAGGCTTGATGTGGGGAAACCCTGGGATCCCCCCTGATTCATTTGCAAAGGTCAGTCGTTTCCCATTTCCCCGGGGGACAAGCGGGTTCCCCTTGGGGGTAACGATGGCCCCCCGCCGACTGAACACCCGTCTGATCCCACCTACGGGCCGGGCAGGACGCTTCCCCATGCAAAACTCGGCAAGTTCGGCAAACACACCATTTGGCTGCCCGTATCCAGGGATTTTCTAAGGGGGTGGCGAGTGTGCCAAGTAGGCCCCCACCTGGGGGTTTTCGGGGTCGCTCCAGGCCCTGCGTGCTGTGCTGCTGGCGTCCCCTCCTCACTGGGCGGTGGAAGGGAAGCTGCCATCAGTGACTCCAGCTTAGGTTGTGTGTGGAGCTGGTATTCTCCGACCCCCCAATTTCCCCCCAGCAGCTGGGGCAGTAGTACGGAGCGTGAAAAAACCCCAAAGTAGACCTGTCAGAGGGGAACGATCCCGCCATAGGCGGGGCCCAAACTAACGCGGGGGGATTTCCTATAGTATTTGAGTTTGTTTCCCTCTCAATAGCGGGGAAAAAAAGGCTCCCATTTTGGCCCGTAGCGAGGGTCCAATAGGGGGGAGAGCCAGAAGTATCCCTTTTCCGGATGGTTTACTTTCGGCTGTAAAATCCATGAAAAACCAGCATGTGGGGGACCACACAAAAGGGGACCCCCGAGGGGCCCCCTGCCTATCCCCACTGTATATCCCTGGTGCTTGGGGGGTCATCTCCTCGTTTTTTCTCTTCCATCTACCCCCTCCACTGCTCCCCCTCTTTTGCACCTGGGTAGGAAAATCCACTCATTTCACCAACAAGTTCTGCCCCCAAGCCCTGACCCCTCCCCCTTTTCCCATTTCAGTCCCCCCCGGACTCTTTGGGGCCCGCAAATGTATCCCCACGTCCCCAGCCCCCTGCCGACGATTTTTCGCATCTGTTTCCAGGACATAAAGCAGTGGAATTACGTTTTTTCATCCCGAGTCCTGGGGGGATGACAAAAAACGTGGGCCTTTCGAATGGCCTCAACAAACGGCAGGTGTCAGCATGAGCTCCCACGGGCTGACATCAAAGTTACACGGGGGGTACTCCTGTCCCCCTGGATATAAAAAAATCGTTAATGGCCTTTCTTGTTCTTACAGTCGGTCCAACTTTGTGCGGCGGGAAATTTCCCAAGGGGTGGAAACATGCTATCAAGTGTGTTGGGGGTAGGCCGTTTGCCGCTGCAATCGAGGAGGGTGTTCCTGGTTTGTGGGGAATGGATAAAAGTGCATGCACAGTTTTGGGCATTTCAGAATCTTCTGACGTTTGGGGAAGACTTCAAACCCTTTTCCAAAAACCAATTGAACAGTGCACCAGAGGGCGCTTTGGCCCTCCCCCTCAGGCCGGGGACACCATGTTCCCCCCCCATTGTCCGTCCCCATGGTTCCGATTTCGTTGGCGGGAGAAAGCCACACATCGTTTTCTTGCTGCATGACGCGGAGCAGTTCCCCCCCTGTGTGATTTCGTTCGCCAAGGAAGCCGGGTGTGAACTGCGTGACACCGCTGTGCCCTACAAGTGGATGAGGGGAGCATATTGTGGAGGCTGAGAGGGGTGGTGGGGTGGAGGAGGAGGAGGCGGACTTGGCGCAGGAGCCGCATTGGGGGGAAACAACTGGGGGAGAAAGTCCCTTTCCCTGCCCAAGTTGTTGGTGTCCCGGGGCAGGAAGCAATTCACCGGGGGGCCGTAAAGGACTGTACGGGCCCCTGACCGTAGTTCAGCTCCAGCGCCGTGCTGCCGTGGCCCTGGAACAAACCGATAAGCTCAAGGACTGGCCCCCCTTTTTTAACATATTTATGAAGTGCGGGTCCTCCCTTTTTTTGGAAAAGAAATTACGGCTTGGACTCTCCATTGGCCCTGCACAACCCATTATTCTCTAAGGGTGAGAGTCCACCATTTGGAAAAGGGGAGGGACTGCAGTACCAACAATTTGGGACAGGAGCAGGTCAGTGCTGCCCCCTTAAGGGTTTTGGACGCATACTGTTGTCTTTTGCAATCGCCTCGCTGAACGAATCTGGCGCCATGAGTGCGGGGGACAGGGCATTGGACGGGAGATGATGTAAAAGGAAACAGCTCCCTTCTGCGAGGGGTGAACCTTGACGGGCTGAAGGGCAGGGTGCCACTCCCGCGCGGCTGCTGTGTTGCTCGGCGGCAGGATGGACCACCCATCTGACCCATTTTTCTCCCAGGCCAGGAGGTGCGCTGCATGTGTTAAAGGGGGGCCCCGTGGTGCAACTTTAGCTCCCGGGCCCACGCTTCACTTTTGCCCAAGATTTCATATATCATATTGGCTCCTCCCGGGGTCTAGCAAAAAAATGCCAATCGTCGAGTATCGGATTTTATGCCCAACGTCCGCACTGGTGACTATACGCCGCTGCCTCGCTGAGCCCCCCGGCCCCTCTTTCTTGACCTGCGAAGCCCCCCCTGGCCGCTTGGCTCCCACCCACCCCGCTGTACCCCGTGAATCACGGCCACACTCCCACTTGTGGCTGCGCGCGCCGACCGCAAGCTGACGCCCTCTTCTCCCGACCCATGATGAAGCCCTTGCCTTACCCGGCTCCAAGTGCGGCGGCTACTCATATCTATTTGTGTTCATCGTACTGCTGTCCCTATCACGGTCTTGGTATGCAGAGGGTGACCTCCACAACAGACCCCCCCATGAAACCTCCACATTATACTTTGCCGCCCACGCAAGAAGCAGGGGATATTGCCCCCCTTTCTTCGCTGCCAAGTAGGGACTGCCCTCCTCCAAAATTTTTCATCTCGCTAATAGTGGCGCTGAGCCCAGCCCCCATAGTAGTCTTGGTAAGGGGGAAGGATGGGACAGGGGGGGTTTTAGGAGGGGGGAGGGCCGCTGACCCCCTCCCGGGCCTGCCAAACTAAGGGGTTGTGTCTGATTCCCACCCGACTCTGGCTGGGGGTTTTCAGATGTCTTGGGGGGGAAGTGGATGACCTAGTAAACAATCAAGAACCCTTGGGTTGCTAGTCGCACATGGCCGCTAGATGACGCGGCAGTTGTGGCCTCACCGATGACCCCTGCTGCGACGTCCCCTTGTGTGCTGCGACCCGGACCGGATGTTTGTGCCTCTGCCACTCGAGGTAAGAGCCTGCCACCTCCTGTCTGACATATGTTTTTCTAAAATGTACAGACACTGTTTATGAAGATTCTTATATGATAATTCACACCTTGTATTTTTCTCCAAATGAACCCACTAGAAGCTTGGGGAACCCTTGGGGTAAAAATTTCCTCCACAAATGGGGAGGAAAAAAAAGCTTTTATGTGCCGTTTTAAAACTTGTGTTTTTATTTAATATAAAAGCAAAAAAGGCTTATGCACGAATTTCTTCTGTGGGGGGGGTGAAAACAAAGTTTTTTTATGAGTACAATGCAGAACAACATTAATTAACCCTGATGTAAATTGCGCCCAAAAATTGAGCCCAAAAACTAGGCTTTGTAGGTGTTACAAAAGGGGGTTTTCTACGCTACCCCAAAAAAAGAGAAAAAAATTTTAATTAACCTTTTGTTGTGAATTAGGCTATAGGAAAAATGTATTTTTTTGGCGGTGAAAGACGGTTTATTTTTTTTCACCAAGCAGAAAAACAATGCTTTAATTAACCCTGGATGTAAAAAATTTCGCCAAACAATTGAGCAACCAAAACCAAAAGCTTTGTAGGTGTTTCAATGGCTTTTTTTCTACGCTACACAAAGAGAAAAATTTTTAATTAACCTTCGCTTTTTGAATTAGGCTACAGGAAAAATGTATTTTTTTTTCGGTTTAAAGACGGTTTTTTTGCCCCACAGAGAAAAACAACGCTTAATTAACCCTGGATTTAAATTGGCCAAAAAAATTGAGAACCACAAAATTTGAGCTTTTTGCTTTTTACAATGGCGGTTTCACCCACACAAAGAGAAAAAATTTTTAATTAACCTTGCTTGTGAATTAGGGTACAGGAAAAATTTTTTTTGGGCGGTAAAACGGTTTATTTTTGTTTCCAAAACAGAAAAAAAACGTTAATTAACCCCGGATGTAAATTTTTGCCAAACAATTGGCAACCACAAACTCGAGCTTTGTAGGTGTTACAAGGCGTGTTTTCTATGCTACACAACAAGAGAATAAATTTTTAAAAAACCTTCGCTTGTGAAATTTGGCTGCAGGAAAAAATTTTTTTTTGGCGGTGAAAGAGGTTTATTTTAGTCACCACAGCAGAAAAACAACGTTAATTAACCCCCGGATGTAAAAATTTCGCCAAAAATTTAGCAACCCCCAAATACGGCTTTGTAGCGTGTTACAATGGCGTGTTTTCTACGTACACAACAAGAGAAAAAAAAAGTAATTAACCTTCGCTTGTGAATTGGTACAGGAAAAAGTATTTTTTGGGGTGAAACGGGTTTTTTTTGTCACCCCAGCAAAAAAACAAGCGTAAATTTAAACCCCCCGTATGTAAATTGCGCCAAAGAATTTAGCAACCACAAACCCCGAGCTTTGTAGGTGTTACAATGGGTGTTTTCTACGCTGCCAATAAGAGAAAAAATTGTAATTAACCTTCAAAAGAATTGGCACCAAAAAGGAAGTGGGATTTGATTGTAAAAAAGCTGTTTCTTTAAATGAATTCAACAGGAAAGGCTTAGTCCCCCTTGGAATTCAATGTCTGGAGCAGATAGATTAAAAAAGTATATGCGCTGCTTGGACGCACATGGACTTCAAACCAATACCCCCAAAATCAGAAATAGAACTTAAGAGAAGAGCTCTGAGACAATGAGACTTCCCCCCCAAAAAACGCTGTATAAAAAACAGTTTTTTCATTTAAGAGTATTACAACAGTGCGGGGGACCTTCCTAATCGTCAGTGAGAGCGGTATGAGCTCCCAGCGTCGCGCCCGGCTTATATAGTGGGTGACGTCAAGAATCCCCCCGGGGTTTTTGATTGGGGTTATCTTGCACATGTCTTAGGTATGCCCCCTTTTTCCTCCCAGAGTGCTTTTCCCATGTAACGCCATGTGTCGCAGCCATTTTTTTAAACAAAAACACACTTGTTTTACCCGGGGGGGGGGGGGGGGGGGGGGGGGGGGGGGGGGGGGGGGGGGGGGGGGGGGGGGGGGGGGGGCGGGGGGGGGGGGGAAATCCCCCAAAACTTCGCTTCGTTAGAACTAAATTTTCCTGACATTTTAAACGAATTCCACTTCGTTAGAATCACTTCGCCCCTCTCTATTTATTATCCACAATCAGGAATCTTAACAACAGTTGCCTTTGGTCTCTTGAGATTTTTTTTATTATCTGACAGATCTGGGTGGGAAATAAGGACTGGGACATGTAAATTTTGGTGAATGGCAGATTAAAGCAAACCTATCAATTGGTTTTTTTTTTTTACATTTTAAAAAGTTTTGACAGAGGGGGGGGGAAGCTAAAAATTTTGTGTATACAGGGTTATTGATAGAGGAGAGAAGCGAGCCTTGAAAATTTGTGTTATATGATAGAGGGGAAGCTGGTTCTTTGATATAAGGGGTTTTTTATGATTGAAAGGGGAAGTGAGCTTTGTGATATATAGGGTATATACATCATATCATATAACCCAAATGTCACAAGTAGTTCTCTCCCTTATCATTAAACCCCATATGTCACAGAGCTCAGCTTCTGTCTTCATATTACCTATTATCACAAAAGTCAGTTCTTTCCTTTTCATGTAACACTATATATCCAAGTTTGGTTCTTACCCTCTTATTTACCCAATAATCGAAGGCTCAGCTTCTCTCCCCTTTTATTAAAATAATAAACAGAACTCGTTTTTCCCCCTTATCATTAATCCTTATATCCCCGAGCTCAGCTCTCTCCTTAACATTAGACGTATAATCAGAGAGCTCAACTCCTCTCCTTAGCATATGCCGTATATCCAGACTGCTTCTCTCCCCCTAAATGCATCATTATATTCCGAGTCCTTCCTCTAACATATAGACCTTTATGCAAGTCAATCTAATTATTTATCACATTCCATTCATTCATTCATTCATTCATTCATTCATATCATTAATGATAGTGCTCCTAACACCCCTGTTAATTTAAAATACTATACAATTCATGATACTAGTATTAATTTAGATACATCACTAGATAGCACTATCTCACCTTTTACTCCTGTTTTTTATACACAAAATCCTTCTTCCAAAAATAATCTTGTTATTATAGAATCTTCTTTACAAGACACTTCTTTACCTTTAACACAACAAAATCCCCACATTTCTCTTTTAGGACTAAACCCTCTTTTAAACATTCATTCCAAAGTCGAGGAAAACTCCATTCCACATGTAACCCCAATGGGATCCATCAGAAAACGAAAATTGTTAAAAGAGGGTGCAGAGGATATTTTAGTAGTAGACAGAATAGAACATCTAGAAAAAGGGAAATAGGTCATTTAGGAAAAATATTTAATTTATCAGATTACACTCTAACTGAAGAAGAACTCAGTCTCCTTCAGAAAGGGTTAAATTTTTGCCCTGATAGCCCCATATGTCAATTCACGGTTTTCAAAGACTTTCAACATTTTGTCAGGAAACTGACGCTACAGAGATACTTTACTATCCAGAAAAATAAAAATAAAATTAATTCTACCATTCGTTCTGATCAATCAGCAGATATATCCAACCCCCTAAAAGGGAGCGGTTTAAAAGCAAAATCTAAATTTTATTCCATTTGGGCACAAGGCGACTACTTGGGCATTTCTAGCCAAATGGTCCTAAATGACTTAAGAAAAAAAGGAAAGAAAGATTCCTCATAAAAAGAATCTCACTCAGATTCAAAGTAGAGCACTAAATTCCATTATGAAAAATAAGGAGATTACTATAAAAAATGCTGATAAAGGGGGGTCTATCGTTATCCAAAATACGATACACTATGATAATGAAGCATACAACATTCTAAGAGACACCTATTACTATAAAATAGTAAATGATAATGCCCATGAGAAACTTCAGAGTATTTTTTCCAATTTCCTCAATGAGGCCTTGAGTAAAGGGGTGATAGATGAAAAAGAAAAAGATTTTCTGTTAATTAGGAGACCATCTCTCCCATTTCTCTATCATCTCCCTAAGATTCATAAGAATGCAACTAACCCCCCAGGCAGACCCATCATCTCTGGGATTAATTCCCTACTGTCCAATCTCTCACATTATATTGATGTACATCTTCAATCCTATCTTCAGCTCAAAAGCCATCTAAGAGATTCAGACACAGTCCTTCAGGACTTGATTGGTTTGTAGTGGGAAAAATCATATTTTTTTCTTACAATGGATGTGGCCGCACTCTATTCTAATATCAAGCACCATCTGGGGTTGCAGGCAGTAAACTTTTACCTAGAAAATGATCCAACCATGTCTGAAGGAAAAAGACTTTTCCTAATTGAAGGTCTAGATTTAATTTTAAAAAACAACCTTTTTACACATAAAAACACCCATTACCATCAGTAGGTTGGTACAGCGATGGGGACAAAAGTTGCCCCATCGCTCGCAAACCTGTTTATGGGCATGTTTGAGAAGTTATTTATATTCTCAGATTTCAATGGATTTAGATCCAAAATTGTGTACTTAAAGTGGTTTATCGATGACCTCATTTTCATATGGAGAAGTACAGAGAATGAGGCCACTGATTTTCTTTGGTACTTGAACACTAGTTCTTGGTGAATATCTTTCACCTCTTGTATTAAAGCAAATGAAATCCAGTTTCTGGATTTGGTCCTTTATCATGAGAACGGAAAAATAAATTCAAAAACTTTTTTTAAACCTGTGGACTCCAATAACTTTATCCATTTTTCAAGCAGTCACTATAAAAAATGGAATAAAAATATACCTTTTAGCCAATATCGTAGAATCAGGAAAAACTGCACTTCTAATAAGATTTTTGATGAACAAGCAAAGTGTTTGACGGATAGATTTATCCAAAAAAGGCTATCCTAGTGAACTGGTCAACAATGCTAAAAGCAAGGCAGCAAATTTAACCCAAACTGACTACTTGAAAATGGGTAAAAAGGCAGTCTATACAAAGAATTTCTCAAATAACCTATCACAAGGTATTATGGGAAAGGAGCTGAGAAGCTCTAGCGCCCTCTTTTGGATGTAACAAATCCTCAATTTGCTTTTGACCCACTGGATCTTTGGAAAGCAAGAAGGGATTTTTTGCCAAACCCTAAGGAGAGATCTTCCCTTTCTCAAATAACTTAGTCACTACCTATTCGTCGCAATACAAGGAATTTTACCAGATATTATATAAGCATTGAGATATTTCAAAATCAGATCCCGTTTTGAGTCCAATCATTCCTTTGAAACCTCAGAGCTAAGACTCTCAAAAATATGTTGGCTCCTTCGTGTCCAATGTTATGTCATACAACCGAAACAGATAAGCCTTTAGACAAAGGGATTTTTCGGTGTTCATTCCCTACATGCAAGTGCTGCGACACGTTGCAGGAGGATGAAAATTTTAAATCTAGTGTCACAAAAGAAAATTTTAAGGTGAGAAGACGTTTATCATGTAATTCATGCTCAGTGATTTACCTTATTACATGCTGTTGCGAGAAGCAATATGTGGGTAGAACTTCTACCAAGCTGTCGCAACGCATGAACAATCGCAGGTACAACATCAAATGCAAAAGTTTGTTATATAGTGTCCCACGCCACCTGCAAGAACAACATCCAGATGGTAACTTTAGTATAAAAGTGCAACCGATGCAACCGGTGCAACCAAAACGCTCCTAATAGATTACAGCTTTTAATTAATAGAGAAATGTTCTGGATCTTTAAACTGAACACCTTGACCCCGTTTGGCTTAAATGAAGTACAGGAATTAGTTAGTTGACACTTAAATATGAATTTTTATAGCGTTTGTTAATGGAGGAAAAAAGGGGAAAAAAAAAAAGAAAATTTCCACTTTTTTATAGTGGATATTGTTTAATAATTTTTATTTTTTTTTTATTGTGAATGGTTTCTTTTATGGTAATATATTGTACTAATCGTTCACATTACATCTTTTAGTATTGAGGGATATTTACTATTCCCCTGTATTGTTTATCTCTATCACAGATTATTTGATTTATTTTATTTTTTTAAGCATTTTAATCGTTTAGAAGGTGCTCCTAATATGTAGTGTCTGTTTAGAACGAGCAGATTAAGCACTGTATAGTGTTGGATAGTAATGTACTGTTTAGTGCTGTATAGGAATGTATTCTCTTTAAGTGCAACCCGGAACCTTTCTATTCAGTCCAAGTTCCATAGAGGGACTCTAATGTGCGACATCACTTCCGCTTCCAGTTCCACACTGAAGCATGCCGAGCGGCACATGTTCATACATGCTGAGTGACACATCACAGAATGTGTAAGTTTCAATTTACCAGTTACAATAGAGTAAATATTGATTTGTTTTCAGTTATGTGAGCTTTAGATATATATTGTAATGTGGGTTTTTACCTTGATTACATGAAATGTTGTATAATACGTTTAACGATTGACATATCCCCGCCCATACTGCTGATTTGTATTTAAACCTGTTCACTATGAGTTTGTATCATTCAGTCCTGAGGGAGCACGCAATGGTGGCTTTTGGTGATGGTGATTTTTTAAAGTTTTTTGTCATTTTTAATTATTTTTTATAATTTTTTAACCACTTCCTGACATAGGACGTATGCATACGCCCTAGCAGGAAGTGACTTCCCGCAAATGGACGTATGCATATATCCGGGCGAGCTACGCACGATCACGACATGGAACCAGCGGTAAATTACCGCTGGCTTCATGCCACATCACCCCCGGCCGGAGTGAGCTCCAGCCACGGGTGATTAACGCTTCATTACCGCAGCTTGTCATGGCTGCGATAATGAAGCCGCAGGCAGGAGGAGTGAGCTTCCCTTTCCTACAATCGGGGCAGCTAGCGGCGGAGATGCCGTTGGCTGGTCTCTTACCGGACTCCCCGGATGCTTTCTGAAAGCATCCGGGTAGTCTGGTGACGTCACCATGCCCGCAATGCATTGTGGGCATGGTGTCAGTAGTTGCCATGGCAACATGTGCACAGCAGTAACGCTGTGCACAGGTCTCCTATTCAAACAGCAATCTAACGATTGCTTTTCCCCAGTGGGGATTTGCTGTTACAAATCCCCACTGGGGAACAGTTAAAAAATGTGAAAAAGTAAAAAAAAAGTAAAACACAAACACAAAAAATAAAATTAAAAACCCATACACCGCCCTTTTCCCCTTTACAAACGGCAATCGCCCCCCCAGAAAAATAAAAAAAAATAAAGTACCTATATTTGGTATCGCCGCGTGTGTAACGACCCACCCTATAAACTTGTTATGTTAATTAACCTGTACGGTGAACGCCGTAAAAAACAAAAACAAAAAACAGTCACAGAATTGCGATTTTTGTACATCCTGCAGCACATAAAATGGAATAAAAAGCGATCAAAAACTCATATAAATGCCAAAGTTGTACCAATTAAAACGTCAGTTCATCCTGCAAAAAAAAGTCCTTACACGTCTCTGTATACGAAAAAATATAAAAGTTATGGCTCTCAGAAAACAGCGATGCATAAATATTATTTAACACAATAAAAACACTTTTTTTTTTAAAGTGCTTCAAAATTTAAAAAAAACTATATAAATAGGGCATCACCGTAATCGTATCGACCCAGAGAGTAAAGCTAACTGGTGATGGATACTGCACGGTGAGCGCTGTTAAAAATAAAAATAATAAACACTACTAGGATTGCAGTATTTTCTTCACCCTGCCTTCCAAAAAACTGATTTAAAACTGATCAAAAAGTCTTGTCCCCCCAAAGATGATACCAATAAAAACGCCAACTCATCCCGCAAAATACAAGCCCATACACAGCTCCGTACACAGAAAAATAAAAAAGTTATGGCTCTCAGACTATGGCGATGAAAAAACGTGTTTTCCTTTTTGAATAAAAGTATTTTTATTATGTAAAAGCAGTAAAACATAAAAAAAATATACAAATTGGTTATCGCTGTAATCGTATCGACCTGATGAGTAATGCTAGCATTTCAGTTATACTGCACGGTGACCGCTGTAAAAAATAAAAATAAAAAACACTACCAGGAATGCTGTATTTTGTTCAAAATGCCTCACAAAAACCTTTATAAAAAGTGATCAAAGCAGAATATGCCCCCGATAATGGTACTAATAAAAACGTCAACTCATCCCACAAAAAAAAGCCCATAATCAGCTCCGTATACAGAAAACTGAAAACATTATGGCTATCAGAACAGGACTACATAAAAACGCAATTTTTTATAGACCTATTTCTATTGTGTAAAAGTAATAAAACATAAAAAACTATATAAAATCTATATCAATGCAATTTTACCAACCCCCATAGTAAAGATATCCTGTCATTTATACTGCACGGTGAACGCTGTAAAATTGAAGCCCAAAAAACAATGGCGGAATTGCGTTTTCCCCTCATTTTCATAGCCCAATGCAAAAAAAAAAAACTTTGGAACACCTGTGCACCCAAAATGTACAATACACCCCTAGATGAGATATTTGAGGCATTCTGAATCCAAAATGGGGTGACTTCTGGAAGGTTTCACCTGTTCTGGTGCTTTGGGGGATTTGTAAATGAGACATGGCCCCACCAAATCTGCGCTCCAAAAGCCAAATAACACTCCCTCCCTTATATGCCCTGCAATGCGCCAAAACAGCAGTTTACGCGCACATATAGGGTATATCTGAACTTGGAAGAAATTGCGTAACAAAGTTTTGGGTGCTTTTTTACCAGGATGCCTTGTAAAAATTAAACATTTTCAGCTAAAATTGCAGATTATTGGACAAAAAACATTTTTTTTCATTTTCACAGCCTAACGCTAAAAATTTTTGTGACACACCTGTGGGGTCTATATACTCACTACACCTCTGGATATATTCCTTAAGGGGTTTAGTTTCCAGTATGGGGTCTTTTTAGGGGAGTTTATTCAGTTTTAGCACCTTAGGATGTCCGCAAACCTGAAATGGCCCCTAAATAAAATCGTAATAAAAATAAGACCCCAGAGTCCAGTAGGTGCTCCTCCTATTCTGGGGCTTGTGGTTGAGCCAAATAATGCACTAGGGCCACATATGGGATATCTCTGAAAATGGCAGAATCTGCGGAATCAATATTAAGTTGCATTTCCCTGATCACATTTACCGTATTCTTGTGAATAATGTATAAAAATTGAAAATCTGCAAAAAAAGGGAAATTTTGAAATTTCACTTCCACTTTGCTTTAATTTCTGTGAAACACCTAATTGGTAAATAAACTTCCTAAATGCGGTATTGAATACTTTAAGGGGTGTAGTTTCTTAGATGAGGTCATTTATTGTGGTTAGTGATGAGCGATTACATTGACTATCGTCATCGGGTCGATAGTCGATATCGTCAATTATCAAGACGATTTCCAATAGTCGATAGATTATAGATTATTGCCGATGACCATTAAAATCTTTGGGACACCAACAACACCTTCATTCTTACACCCAAACAGGGCTGGAGAAGCTGGAATTAACATCCACAACAGTCAAATGGATACGTGCTACATCTTAGGCAACACACTTAGGTTATAAAAGCCACAGAAAAAAAAAGTCACAGACCATTCACTATCCCTGTCTTGTACCACAGCATGACCCTTAAACCTGCATCACCCACAAATTAAAAAGTGCCAGTAGGCAGTATTATTTGAACCATCATTTTACTTGGACTTGAATTCCCTGTCTGGAACGCAGCATGACCCAAACCTGCATGACCCACATTTAAAAGTGCCGGAAAGAGTCTTTCAACCACCATTTATTTGAACTGGACATTGACTATTCTGTCCTGTACCGCAGTATGACCATTAAACCTGTCTGACCCCAGATTTAAAAAGTGCCGGAAAAGGGTCTTCAACCCATTTAGTTGAATGGACATTGACTACTGTCCTGGGCAAGCAGAGCCCAACTGCATGACCCCAACATTTAAAAGTTGGGAAATGGAGTCTTTGAACCACCATTTTAGTGAATGGCATTGACTATATCTGTCCTGTACCGCCGAATGACCATTAAACCTGTCTGATCCACAGTTTAAAAAGTGCCACCAAAAGGAGGCTTTGAACCACCATTTTAGTTGACTGGACATTGACTATCTCTGTCCTGGGCCCCAGCCTGAGCCCCAAACCTGTTTGATGCACAGATCACAAAGTGGCACTATGCTATTTTGTACAGTGACTGTCATTTAGAATATTTTTGGTAACTGACATTTGTTTACAGAATTTATTTATTGAAGTTTTATTTATAGTTTTACATTATTGTCATTTTGCTCTTTTTTCAAGTGTGATAACATACAACATACACCCCTCCCTGCAGTTTTAAAGGTATTTTTTTACACGTGTAGATGTGTTAATTCACCCGCACACCCCATAAGTAATACAAATGTCCTAATCATCCCAAAATACACTTATTAGTTGAGAAGACATTTGACCTCCTGGCTTCTGAGACCGATTCAGCCAATCAATTTAATGGTTTCATTTTTCCTCCAAATCCTTCTTCATCGATTAGTGACAGACACCCCTTGAGATCAAATGATGCGACCCCATAGTGACTCCAGCCCAAGAACATATTAAGCCTCAAATTGTGCAATTTGTGTCCAGCCCTGGACCCCTTTTTGACACTACTTAACCTCACAGAAATCACCTTTTTCAAAATCAGATTTTTTAGAGAAATTTGAAGCTCTCCTGATTGCCCCTAACGGTGAGAGCCAGTGCTGCCGTCAGCCATCTGTTAACACGGAGGTCCAGCTGCCAGACTTACAGTGGGTGCGGTGAGAGCCCAGGCTAGCGTCTTTCATCTATTAACACGCAGGTTCAGCTGCCAGGGCCGGAGTTACAGTGGGTGCGGTGAGAGCCCAGGCTGGCGTCCGTCATCTATTAACACGGTAAAAATGCCCTTATGACGCAGCAACGAAAACAGTCGTGCTGAAGCAGAGTGCGGAAGCGGAAGTGTGAGGTAAGACCTCCAGCCTTCCTCAGTACACAGTCAAGACCTGGGTAGCGCTTGCCCTCCGTATGAGTGCGGACCAATTGAGCTTCACTTGGAAATACTGGTGGATAACGATCCTGTTCCACCCACGTGCCCATTTTCTTGGCATTCTTTTTCTCATTTTACTCAACGTGCTGGAGGAAATTGTCTCTGTACTTTGTTCTCTGTCCGTGCTCCATACTCCATGTCCTCTGAATAACCTACATCTGGTCAAGTTTTCCTGTACCTCCCTTGTACAATTCAGAGGAATTAATTTAACAGCTATTTAGTACATGCAAGTTTTTTAGTAGTTTAATTCTAGAAAAACACATTTTTAAAATAGGATGGAATCCCACCATGTCTTTGTTTCTATTTTTTAATTGTATTAAATGGGTTGTCTCAATAGAGGGTTATGTTTAATATCTTGCAAAAACATGTCATTTTTCAATATGTGTCCATTAACAGTGTCCTACCTATTCCTGTTTCTGACAGCACCATCACCCTTGAGCCACTCTTGACAATTGTGAAGAACAAATGTCTGTTAGAAACCACATTTTTTTTTATAATAGGACCTGTATTATAGCTGCAAGTCACAGCAAAATGCCCCCAAAAATTCAAACCATGATCCTTGAGCCACTTTTGACCATTGTGAAGAACAAATGTCTATTAGAAACAACATTTTTTAGAATAGGACCTGTAGTATTGCTGTATTTTAAAGCAGCGTGACCCAAAAAATTATAAAAATGACTTCTCAGCCACTGTTAAAAATTGTGAGGGAGAAATGCCACTTAGAAGCCCCATTTCTGTTCCAAAGGACCATGATTATTGCTGTATCTCACAGCAACATGACCCCAAAAAATTATAAATATGACTTCTCAGCCACTGTTAAAAATTGTGAGGGAGAAATGCCACTTAGAAGCCCCATTTCTGTTCCAAAGGACCACGATTATTGTTGTATCTCACAGCAACATGATCCCAAAAAATTATAAAAATGACTTCTCAGCCACTGTTAAAAAATGTGAGGCAACATGACCCCAAAACCATTGACAATGCGAAAAATTCTAATGATGAAGTGAGTAAATGGAATATGGTTTTGTCATGAAACCTTGGTGTCTTTTACAGTCTCCTCACAGCAAAACCAGCAAAATGAACTGTTGGGAACTGAGAATAAAAATTGCAGTAAGAAATGATCATTTTAAAAAACATTTTTCAAGAGGACCATTTCTGTTTGAAGAGGAATGTGAAGTAGACCGGCAACTAATCGGTGACCTCGGCAATTGGGGCCACAACATCATCAGAGATCCATGCCTGATTCATCTTGATGAAAGTCAACGATCCACATTATCTGTGGAAAGCCGGATGCGTTTGTCTGTAATGACTCCTCCAGCTGTGCTGAAGGTCCGTTCAGATATGACGCTGGCTGCTGGGCAGGACAACACCAATAGACTTATGGATACCCAGAAGTCTATTGGGTCCGGAACACATACAAAAACATCGGTGTTGAGACGCAGATAGTCGTGCACCATGATCTTAAGCTGGTCTCTGTGTGTTGTATGTGTGCCCTGCATTGCATGCGTTGGTGAGGTGGTAAATAAAGATTGCCAGAGGTCACCCATTAGGCTTCTGCCACCTTGCCTGCTGCTGCCGCTACGGCTACTTGGCACTCTACTGCTGTCACGTCGCTGATGTTGTTCCACCGTGACATTTGAAGAACGTGAATCAGACGCAACAGATGTCTCCAGTTGATCAATCAGTAAGGTCTCCATTTCCTGCATTTTACTCTCTATTTGGGTGGGTGGAAGGAAAGTGCTGAGTTTTGTTTTGTACCGGGGATCCAGGAGGGTGGCCACCC
Organism: Phyllomedusa bahiana; assembly: GCA_025379985.1. NCBI lineage: Eukaryota > Metazoa > Chordata > Amphibia > Anura > Hylidae > Phyllomedusa > Phyllomedusa bahiana. Next base: position 5,137 of record JAODAL010034990.1, on the reverse strand, counting down.
AGTAACTGTTGTTCATTTTGATGGCCTTAATGCGAGGATCATGTTGGAGGAAATGGAGCATCCAAGCACTCATGTGAGAGATGGAGCCTTGATTTCCCAAGCCTCTGGGTCGAGGGACACTAGCAAACTGATCTTCCTCATCTTCCTCCTCCGCCTCAAATTCGCGCCAACCTCTTTCCAAGGCAGGGACGTCGGTAACGTCGGTGTCTAGGAATACCTCCTCCTCCTCCTCCGCTTCCTCCGGCACAGCTTCAACACAGGCCTGACTTGCCTCAGATGATGCACCCTGAGAGCTGATGCGCCACCTTGCACTAGCCCTGGACCACGAACCACTGCCTAATGAAGACCGAAAAAATTGAGAAACTGTCGGGCCTTGTGGATTCGACGGAGAAAAGGCTCCGTGTCTGCATCTGTGTCCGTCTCCTCCTCCGTCGCTGGCGGTACTTGATGTTTCAGAGTGTCCAACGATGTCATGCTGACAAGGGCATCGTCCGCACTGACCATTTTGGTGGCTTCTTCAAAACTGGCAAGGATGGTGCGGAGCTCTTTCACCTTCCTCCACTCTCGGTGGCTCAACACCCCGAGGTCCGCACTGCTGCTTGTCAGGCCATGTGTCACTTCGTACTGTGTAATGGCATTGCGCTGCTGCCACAATCGCTGGAGCATGTGGAGGGTGGAATTCCAGCGTGTTGCCATGTCAACAATGAGACGGTTGACGGGGAGGCCGAGCTGACGCTGCAACGCAGCCAGGCGGGACGAAGCAGGGTGCGAACGGCACAGGACCCTGACCCAGCGATGACAGGCCTGACGGTCCTGCAACTGACAATCCACTGGCTTGCGTGTTGCCAGCACTGGAAGGAGCACCTTCCCTCGTACCTCTACCTCCATGTCCTACCCCCCTCTTTGCTCGCTTACCACCTGAATTTCGCTCCATGTTCAGAAAGATAAAAATTTGAGAAAGTATGGAAGAGTTTTGGAAAGTCTCTTATTAAAAGACGGCAAATCACAGCTATTCTCAAATCCCTCAAATCAAAACAAAATTGCTGGATTGAAAATTAAGTGCTAGGTACCTCTATCAACAAAGCTTGACTGACCAAAAGTGAAAAAAACTTTTGTCTGAAATGTATACGGATAATAACCTTTTTTTTTTGCACCTATCAATTCACCTGTGGTGACTAAAAAATTACTGTTTTCAAATTTATGTGCTAGGTACATCTATCAACAAAGCTTGACTGACCAAAAGTGAAAAAAACACCTGTCTGAAATGTATACGGATAATAAACGGTATTTTTGGCACCTATCAATTCACCTGTAGTGAGTACAAAATTGCTGGATTCAAATTTAACTGCAAAGTAGCTCTATCAACAAAGCTTGACTGACCAAAGTGAAAAAATCACTTGTCTGAAATGTATACGGATAATAAACGGTATTTTTGGCACCTATCAATTCACCTGTGGTGACTACAAAATTGCTGTATTCAAATTTAAGTGCTAGGTACCTCTATCAACAAAGCTTGACTGACCAAAAGTGAAAAAAAAACACCTGTCTGAAATGTATACAGATAATAAACGGTATTTTTGGCACCTATCAATTCACCTGTGGTGACTACAAAATTGCTATATTCAAATTTAACTGCAAAGTAGCTCTATCAACAAAGCTTGACTGACCAAAAGTGAAAAAACACCTGTCTGAAATGTATACGGATAATAAACGGTATTTTTGGCACCTATCAATTCACCTGTGGTGACTACAAAATTGCTGTATTCAAATTTAACTGCAAAGAAGCTCTATCAACAAAGCTTGACTGACCAAAAGTGAAAAAAACACTTGTCTGAAATGTATACGGATAATAAAAGGTATTTTTGGCACCTATCAGTACACCTGTGGTGACTACAAAGTTGCTGGATTCAAATTTAACTGCAAGGTGGCTCTATCAACAAAGCTGGACTGGGCAAAATTGAAAAAGAACACCTATCTGAAATGTATACTGATAATAAAAGTGGAGTTTTGCACCTAACAAATAGACCTGCAGTTACTAGAAAAGATCTGTATCCTAATATAAGGCAATGCAATGTCTAAACAAAGTTTTGGCTGTACAATATCCAGTATCGTTTATAGAGATTGTCTGTGTTCGCCTGCGGGCCCCTCGCTCCCCCCGTGACTTTCCAGCGGTAGATGCTCCTTTAAAATTCTCTGCCTAACTACCTAAAATCTGCAAATCTCTGATCTATTTAAGTTCTAAGGATCACAGCTAAAAGTAGAGCTGTCTCTGTGAAAAAATAGAATAATTTCGCTGAGCTGTTTGGACAGAGGCAGAGCGCATGTCCTACTGCTATGAGACTCTGACACACACTGATCATGAACAGGAAGGGCTGTTGTATGTAAAACGAGGTCATTTGATTTTTCCAGCCAATCGCACACATCCCAGTCATGACGTCGCACACACATCTCACCCTGCTCTATTCTGTAAGCTGATTTGCTGGCCGCCAAAATGACAGGGCGCCGAAAATGGTGCGATATTAATAGATTATGCACAGATTTTAACCTAAATTATCGCGTGATCGACAAAATCCGATCAACGTAAATACGTGCCGATTTCAACTTTGTCGATAATAATCGCTCAACACTAATTGTGGTATCTAACATACAGGTCAATCAAAGTCACGTTAGAACTGGACTGGTCCCTAAAAAACGTATATTGCAACTTTTCTTGAAAATGTGAAAATTACTACTAAATTTCTAAGCCCTAAGCCACTAATGTCGTAAAAGAAAAAAAACATTTAAAAAAATTATGCCAAACTACAGCAGACATATGGTAGATGCTAGTTATAAACTATTTTGAGTGGAATAACCAGCTGTCTTACATGCAGAAATTTTTGAAGTTTGAAATTGGTAAATTTTTCAAATTTTTCACGATACTTTGATATTTTTCACAAATAAACAAGCATTTTTGGACCAAAATTTCTTACTATCTTAAAGCACAATGTGTCACGAGAAAACCATCTCTGAATCACATGGATAGGTTAAAGTGTCAAAAAGTTATTGTCACATAAAGTGACACATGAGAGATTTAAAAAATGGGGCTCTGTCAGAGAGGCCAAAACTGGCTCCGGCGGTATGGGGTTAAAATAAATGGACAATTTGTCTTCAGTTTATGAGTGTTCATTCAGAGGTTCCTCTTGGACCTAATTGTGACCTGAGCGCTGGAGACCTTGGGGTTTGATACCCTTCTTTCTCTGTATTGTGCAATGTAAATATACTTCTATTCGGACTGTGCCGAACAGGAGGATGATTGAGTGGTCAAGCAGCTGGACACTTTGGGATGATATATGCTTATATGAGTTGTACCATAGACATGTACAACCAGCTCAGGTGAGCAAAATAAGATTTAGATAATTCTTTTTATTCAAATCTAAATACTACACTATATTGGTGCGCCTTATTGTCTCCCCCCCTCCCCCCTTCCCTGTTTTTTGTGTTTTTTGAGTCATAAAGGACACAATCAGCTACACAGCTTGTGAAATATATAGACCTATATATCACAGAGCTCAACTCCTCTCCTCTAACATATAGACGTATATATCAGAGAGCTCAACTCCTCTCCTCTAGCATATGCCTGTATATCACAGAGCTCAGCTTCTCTCCCTCTAACATGCATCATTATATATCACAGAGCCCAGCTTTTCTTCCTCTATCACATCCTGCTCTCAGTTTAGGTAGAAAAAAAACACCTGATATGTTTCTTTTAAACAGTTCCTGACAAGGCTAACTTTGCTTTTGTTTAGTAGAAGAGTGAAGAAATCAGTTGATACCTTTTAGAGGCTAACCGAGTATATTTGATGGTAAGCTTTCGAGAGTTCTAACTCTCTTCTTCAGACATGATGTTATACAAGAAACTGAAAATTCACAGACTTTTTATACACAAAATACATGGATCTTCAATGGAACTAAGAATCTTTAAAAATAACAAAATGCAAGGTAAGCAGAGAAGTTATTTATAACAGGTCAAGAATTAAACAATCTGGAAACTTGTGAGGCGTGACGGAGGGATCAGTAATTCTTGGTGTTATCTCTTTGCTATCAGATGTGATTTGTGACCCTCACAGTTCATACATAGTGTGACATGAAACTGCCATGAATATTCAATCCATTTTGCAGGGTTTTAAATTTTTGCATTAACTTATATTCCCATTTCTTCCTCTCCCTCTGTGTCTTAAAGTGTCCCATTAAAAACACAACACGCAAATCTTCAAGGGCCTGGTCTTCTCTGGAGAAATGTCCGGCCACGGGGAGATCTGTTCTGCTGTTGTTAATAGTGAATCTGTGTGAGTTCATGCACTGACTGAGTCTCTGCCCTGTTTTCCCTCATTATTGCACACACATAATGAGATACACCACATTGGAAGACCTGCAGGAAAATGTCCTCCTAATTCTGTGCACCTGCTGTGACTGTGGGACAGGTAAGGCCTCGTTCACACGGCTTATTTCGCAACAGATTTGCCGACGTATTGACGATCGTAAATCCGTTCCGAAATCAGTCAGAAATAAGTAACAGCCCATTTTCTATTGATTTCAATAGAAAATACGGCTCGTCGTTCACACGACGCGTATTTCCGTGCCGGATTGCCGCTGCGGATTGACGGCGGCAATCCGGACGGAAAACAATGCACATGTCACTTAATTCCGTCGCAAATCAGTCCTGAGTATGCGCCACACTTGTGTGGCGCGTATTTGCCGCGGAAAACGCCGGGAATCCGTTCTGGGTTCAATTATAGATCAGTCTGTAGTCCTGACAGCTGTCTGGTTTTATATCAATTTTTGGGGAGGGAAGAAAGCTAGAATATGATTTGTGCAGCTAATATTTCTCACAAAGCCACTTGCATGCCCAAAGGAGAGGAGGATCTGATTCTACTGCAGAAACATGTCCCAGAGACCCGCAACATACAGCCGCATGAGGTTGGACGTAGGGGCCCTGATATCCGAGGTAAGTCCTTAAAATTTGGGTATGTTCACACAGCGTAATTGTGGGGCATTAAGTGTTCCTGCAATTACGCTGTGTGTATGGGAACTTGAAGGAGGAGGGGGGGGGGGGGAGCCCTGCTGGACCCATTGACATGCATTCTTCATGGCACTGAAG
>JAODAL010034989.1:0-43501 GCA_025379985.1 Phyllomedusa bahiana | reverse complement strand
AAATGATTCTTATGAAATTTTTTTCAGACTGGAAAGCTTGTTTAGTTGTCCTTATGCCAACAGAAGATGCGGAGGGACAATGGTTTACATAGCGTTGACTTCTTTTAAGTAGTGCCAGCAGTTTTTAAGTAGTGCCAGCACTCTAATGCCGTGGAGCCAACGGGAAGACCAAAATGTTCATCTGAACGGCCACCATGTGATATCGCATTGTTTTGCTTGCCCCACAGCTTCCCTTAAAGGGGCTTTCAAATACTTTTTAGAAACTTCCCCATTACCTCCAAATCTACTACAATAGAAAATCAACCCATTGTTCCAGTGCCGCCAGAGCTACAGTATTCCCCCCCCCCCCACGGTCCCCTCATGAGACTCCACTCAGGGACACATGATGCTGCACCAATCACTACCCAAAAAAACAAAAAACACTGAATTAAAACAAACCCGTTTCATAATAATGGGTTATTAACAACTGGTTTCCCTGTGATGGGAAATTTCCCCAAAATTACAAAGGGGGTTACTCATTTATCCTTTTGGGCTAGTCTTATGCTTTTTTATGCCCAAGTGGTAATCCAACTTTTAAAAACACTGTAAAACACTTAAAGGGGTTGTCTCCTAATGTTTCATCTACCTCAGTCCTTTTTTCCCCTTGGTTTCTTTTGAATTAGGGGGTTTACTGGCTTCTACTAGGACAGTAGAAACCCAAATCTGTAGCTAAGCAAAAAGTCCTGGCAACCTTCATGAGAGTGAAAAAACAGGTCTTTAGCTAAGGACGAGGAGCAAACGCACCCTACAAGAGGCGATATCTCAGAATAGGTAGGACAATTTAATGGACACTATTGCAAAGTACTTTTTTTTTGCAAGTCTTTAAATAAAAAGCATCCTTGTATGAGACAACCCCTTTAATGTACAACTTTCCAGTTAAAAACTGACCGTTACATTGCTAAATAAGGTGTCGGTTTATTGGTATAAGATAAGAAATAAAAGGCTACGCGTTTCGCAGTGCATGCTTTGCATTCTTCATCAGGCATAATGGAAGAACAGATCACTTGGTAATATACCTTTAAATTTGATGGCACCGACTCGGTTTCAGAACGTCTCCTCCGTTGTTAGTAAACCGTCATGACACATACTTGAAAATATGTCAAAATACAAAATGAAACCTATTATAATTGTGTACATAAAGTTAACATTATATCATTAAATTAAATATTACAAGCATTAAAACTTTATTTAAAAAGCATAAACATTAGACATGTTTAAAGGTATACTACAAAATCATCTGTTCTTCCATTATATCCACGAACAGCAAACCGGTACAGCCAGCTCCATTTGGAGAAAGTCCGGGAAAACTGCTCAAAAAAGCCGAAAATAGCCAAAAAAATTAATGTATTCCAGCACGACCCAAAAATATGTTAAAAGCAGCACATTTTTTTTATTAATAGACCCATGCATTAAAAACAAAATATGCACGAAGGTATCAGCAGCAAGAGATAACAGCCCAAAAGACACTGGACCAAAAAGCCGCTAACGCATTTCGGGCTAAAACATTGTGGCTATGAGTAAGGGCATGATGTTTTAGCCCGAAACACGTAAGCGTCTTTCTTGTCCATTGTCTTTTGGGCTGTTATCTCTTGCTGCTGATACCCTTGTGCATATTTTGTTTTTAATGCATGGGTCTATTAATGAAAAAATTTTGCTTGCTTTTATAACATATTTTTGGGTCGTTCTGGAATACTTTAATTCCTTCTTCATTTAAATGCCTGATGAAGAATGCAAAGCATGCACTGCGAAACGCATAGCCTTTTATTTCTTATCTTATACCAATAAGCAGGAACTCTTTATTTTTGGAATTAATATTTCCTAAGTGTCAGTGTATTTTTATCATTTTTATTACACTGCCCGAGCACTCCTCTTTTCCCCTTATTCTTCCATTACATTCGGTTCTTCAGGATTATATGACATGAAGTACCCGTGGAATCACTTTCAGTGCAAGGATTTCCTGAGACTACGGAGGATCGGCAGCTGGACTAGGTTATATTGTGTGTGTATTGTGTATATCTGTATAACACATCCAGATGAGCGGCACAATCACACCTAATACTATAACTGTTTGATTGATGATATCACAAGAGGTGCGCTTGCTTTTGTTTCTGTCTCTCTGCCTTACGGCACTTTCCCTGTTAGATTCACAGCAGCTTCCCCCGGCTTTATATGCAGGAAACTAAATTTGTCTCGGAATAAAGATATTTGACCAGTATTTCAAATATAAGCTGGTTGCTTCCTGAGGGGCACCAAATCTCGGGGTTCTCCAAGCCCCACTTGTACTACTAATAAACAGTGCTGGGCCCTCATAAAACTTTAAACTTTGTTTGACATCTGCGCCATCTCTGCTCGGGACTCTCTGGCGTCTCCAACCTGTATATGGATGAACTGACCTGAACGACCGGGAGGTCGCAACAAAACGCTGAGTATTTTGCTTCTATTTATTTGCCCATAATGGTTATGCTGTTCATTACGGCCGAATGCCTGGATATGGATCATTTTAATATGTCAAATAAAGTTTAAAGTTTTATGAGGGCCCAGCACTGTTTATTTGGAAACTAAATTTGATCTACATGTAATTTTGTTTTGATGATAGATAATATCTACACAAGCCTCTGTCAATGACGCATATTTTAGAGGAAAATGCACACTACAATGTAATGCGAGGTCACTCTTTTATTCTGCTCACTACAGTAGCTGCACTGGATTGCTTAAAAACTCACATACTAGACACCAGGTTGCAAAACAGAAATAATTCTCTCAGCTATAATACATTATGACCGAGCAGCTGGAACCAATCTCTGTTTGTACAAGAGAACAATGTTTACTGAAAGTCCAGAAGACTTGTGTTTTAGGCATGGTGTCAAAATTGTAATTAACCATGATAGCTTAAACAATGCGGCTCGGCGTATTTGCACTTGGAACACAACACCACCTCATATCACCAGGTTTGAAGATGGTAATCTCAACAGCATATGAAATATGACTGACCTGCTCTGGACAGAATGAACCTGCATTCTACTTTAATAAACTACTGGTTTATTAGAATCAGACCTCATGCAGAATTCCAATACAATGCTCATTCAGGTGCCATATGTCGGAGATGTCAGAGACATAACTGAGGGCTCATGGGCTATAAAGCAATCAAACATATAGGGCCACATAGCATTCAGGCAAACAGTGTTATACAGCATCTAGGTCTAGTGCAGTGAAGGTTATTTTCTAGATCCCTGGTGGTCTAGGGCAGTGAAGGGGTTAATGTCTGTTCTCCTACTGATTTATGATAGTAAAGGGGTGTAGGAGATTAGTCCCAACGGCAGGCTTACACAAGCAGGACCACAGTAAAAGTTCATGCAAACAAGGGGCGCGTTTATTGTCTGGGCATCCGTCTCTCCAGCAAACATAAGCAGCAAACAAAATATAAGGCTTACTTCAGCCAACACCCAGGTGTCCCACCACAGTCTTTAGGCGCAATCGCCCGGCACCTATATCACAGGCACAGTCCGTTTTGCCCACAAGGGCCCCCACCCCTCCTAGAAAGGACCTTAGTGCTTCCCTCAGCCTCCAAGGTGGTTACTCTCCATTAGCTAGCAGGAAACTGAACAACAACACAGCTCACCTGACCTCCAGGCTTACATAGGCCAGCCAAAACTCTGGCCTGGACCTGGAGTGGGAGCAGTCATCCCACCCCGCTCTTTGACTGCTCCAGTGAAGGCTGACCCAGACTTGCTGCTGTTGCAGCCAAACTCACTTTAAACGTGTCAGTGGCCTAATGCCGCTGACACAGAAATATCTGGCCTTCACTCCACCAAAGACTGGAATTTTGGTGGCACATATCTCCCATCTATAACAAGGCCTTGTGCCTTCCTACAGGAGTTAATGTGTATATGCCCAATGGCCTAAGGCAGTATAATGCCTGTTGACCTTGGACAGTGAAAGGGTTAATATTAATATTCCTAGTGGCCTAGGGCAGTAGTGGTGTTAATATTAGAATCCCTGATGGTCTAGAGAATAAAGTTGGCTAATCTTAGTGGTTTGGGATATTGAGAGAATTAATGTAAAAAAAAAGCTGTGGTGGTCTAGAGCACTAAAATGGTTAATGTCAGAATTCATAGTGGTCTAGGACAGTAAAGGGGTTAACATCAGTATACCGGTGGTTTACGGCAATGGTGACATCAATGCCCTAGACCAGAAAGGATAGTGAAATTAAAGGGTGGTCTAGGGCAGTGTAGGGGTTATTGTCCATATACATAGAGATCTTGGACAGAAAGCAAATTAATGTCAGTATAATGGGTGGTTTACAGACAGTGGAGGAGTTGCTGTCTTAATCACTCATGGTCTAGGGCAGTAAAGGGTAAAGTATTTATTTTAAGTGGTCTAGGACAGTAAAGGGGCTAATGTAAGGATCCTTGGTGATATAGGGAAATCAAATGCTTAATTCAAAGATCAATGGTAAAGGCTGGAGAAAGGGTTAATTGTGCATATTCGGGGTCTTGTGGTTACTTACTTCTTCCCTCCTTCTAGCAATTACTTGGCTGTAAATTCCTGTTTCCTCATTGTACTTATCATAGAGATGAGTGCAGAAAGGCATAGAGAGGTTTTGCAGCTATAACTGTACAATTGCATAGTTCTCTCTGTGATCAGGCAAAGGAATTGATCAAATCTGTGGATTCGGCTCTTGGAACCCCTACTTATAACTATTATAAGTGGGAGGAAAATTTATATTCATTAGAATATGGCATGAATTTGTGATCCATGGAAGTTTGACTTCTGGAACCCTTATAATTTTGAGAAAGAAGCGGCTGCAGCATTGATTTAGTACTAGGCTTCTTTTTTTCCAGTCATGGTTTGCCATCACTTTATGAGAAGGGAATAGTCTCTCACCTTGCAAACTTTTTTTTGTTGCATTCGTTTCTTCCTTAATGCTTTCCAAGAGCCATAACTTTTTTATTTGTCTGTCTACATAGTCTCATGAGGGTTTGTTTTTTGTGGAACGATATGTACTTTTTAATGGTCCCATGACCATGCCATTTAAAGTACTGGGAAACCAAGACAAATTCTAGGTGGGGTGGAAAGTGAAAAAAGACGTAATTATGCCATTTTTGTGGTTTTTTTTTCATTCCATTCGATCTTCAGTATAAATGATGTATCGTCTGTATTCTTTAGGTTGGTACGATTCCAGTGATACCAAATGTGTAGATTTTTCATAATGTTTTAGCACTTTTAAGAAAATAAAAACATTGTCTATTTTTTAACTTTACGCTGCAATGCCATTTTCTGCCACCAATAACTTTACTGAATTTCCACTTATGGAACTGAGTGAGTGCTCATTTTTTGCAAGCTGACGTATTGTTTTTATAGGTAGCATTTTGGGGTGCCTGCAACTTATTGATCACTTTTTATTTAGTTTTTTGGGGGTGAAATGACCACATCTATGGTGTTCAGCTTCTGGGGTAAATAATCTTATATTTTAATAGATCAGACTTTTACAGATGCAGTAATATCAATTATGTATAACTTTTTATTTATTTATCTATTTGTAAAATGGCAAAAGGGGGTGTGTTTTGAACTTTTAATATTTTTCTCCAAACTTTTTTTTGTTTTCCCCTTGTACATGTAATCCAAATAGGGACGCGATCGATTGTACACCATTCTGCATTATTTATATAATGCAGAAGGGTGTACCAAGATGGCGTTCCATTTACTTCCTGCCTAAGACAGGAAGTTATAGGAGCAGTAAAATGGAAGTTATGGAAGCCTGCATTAGGCCCCCTGCTGCCATAGCAACTGCTCGGAAATCCATAATCTCATTCATTTAGATGCCTGGCCTGCGATTCCTGCATTATGTAAAGGGCTAAACAGCAGGGATCACAGCCGGCTCTGATTCTTGCTGTTAATCATAGGTGTCAGCTGTAATTAACAGCAGGAACCAACTGCTTAGGGAGTGGGTTCAGAGAATGAGCCTGCTCCATAGTTCCTTACCAGCATTAGGACGTAATTTTATGTCAAATCTCAGTATGGGGTTAAACAGAACTGTGTTGCAGTTCTTCTTCACAACAGGCGGCTGGGACACTACTGGGCAGGGAAAGACTGTAAAGGGGGCGCAGTGCTAACACCAGGTCTGTGGCTTCTTTACCTTTAGGATTGAAGTAGGTACCGAATGTTGAAACCTCCCCCAATGATCCTAACCACATCCTAGTGATATATATGATTGATTTTAAGTTTTTGTGCAACCATGATAAAGTAACTGACATTATGTAACAGTCTCCTGTCCTAGCCAGAATGAAATATTTTTCCATAAAAACAACTGAATGGAAAACAAAGCCTTATAGCGGTAGTATGGATGAGCCTTCCAATGTATCAGAATTAATCTCCTGTTGATTGTGTTGCTTGGTAGCCACTTGTGTTTGTTATTTGACAGTAATAAGGGTTATTTTTACACAATAGCCACTGTCTACATTCTATAAGGTCCACAGACGCACAGACACACGCTATGCATACGTATCCACAAACAAAACAGATTGCAGTTATAAAAAGTATCAGGTAACAACTAACTGCCGTTTGATCTGTAGAACAAAAGCATACAATGCTAATTACTGGCAAAAGACATAGCCTAATAAGAGTAAACAAAGTGCTGGGGTGCAAATTCTTCCTACTTAATATATAGACTTTATACATCAACCAGCAAGATAAAATGTAATCACTGGGACTACAATATAGAAATGAGGCTTGATGGTTTATATAATCTTACTTCATTTCAAAAGTTTCCTGAGAAATAAACAGTAGCTGTGCCCAATTAAGGAAAGATACCAACAATGTATGAAAAAGTTTAGTGAATTATACTCTAAACATAACTGAATGAGTCTATAACTCTTTCTTCAATGAAGAGACGTAGAATTCAGACGGTAAATTTACCTCAAAAAATCAAATTACAATTTAAATTTTGATTTCGTCTACATAAAAACCAGATTAACTTTGGGAATACTATAACTCACCTACTGAGGACTAACATGTATTATACTATAAATGCACTGTTATTTTAAAAGGGGTGTATCATAGGCAAGAACAAAAACTAATTTTGTACATCATAGGGGGCTGTATAGAATGGCAATTCAGAGTCCATGCCACCCAGACCAACAGACTCCAACTTTCTTCATTAATAGCCAGCATCCAAGACCTTTGCCCTGAATCTGGATGAAGGTCATTGATGCTAACTTCTGCTTGCTGAGTCCCCTAATACTGTGGGTAGCTGGTACTTCCTTAATTCTGCCTCTAACTTGTCTTAGAATGTACAGAAGGGGACTCAAAGGAGAACCCATCAAGTGCCAGTACTGTTAGGGGGGAACTTTACTGGGGTTCCCCAAGGGGAGTTAATCAGGGGGGCACTTTTTGTAGAAGAGTTTATACAGAAGTGGGGAACAGGTAGGTTGGGTGCTGGAAAAGTGAGAAGCTTAAGATCTTGTGTGGGACTTTCTGCAGAGGTGACTTGGGGTTAGAAGAAGTCATCATGGTGGTCTGGACTGGATGGAAAAGGAAAAGGAAAGTAAAAAATTTAAATCGAAAAAGATTCATCTATAAAATCCCGGGGTTTAACTTACTAAAATTTACTTATACAGTCTACAGAGCATCTGTGTACAACGGGTAAACTACTGTACGGGGGCGTAACTAGAGAAGCCGGGGCCCCAAAAAAAAACTTTTGGGGGGGCCCCAAACCCCCCCCTTCCCCACCTCCCTGATCACGAACATTTACCAGGCAATGCTGTTAGATAAAAATTACCCAAAAAAAAAAAAAATTGAAAAAAACCCCCCCCTTTACATAAACTTTTATCCCCCGGCTCCCAAAAAACAAAAAATTTCCCCCCTATACCAAACGACCAAAAACCCCCAATAAACCTTTTAATGGAAACCCCTGAAAACCGCAAAAAAACCCCCAAAGTGAGGAAAAATTAACCCTTTACACATTAACTGATATAACCCCCAAAGGACCTAATTAGTACCAAATTATGGGTTTTTAAATAGTTATTACAAGTGTCACAGGGGCTCTTGCAGACTTATTCCCCCTTTTCTCTGTTTTGGGGCCCAGGCCCCCAAGGGTTTCCTCCGGTCCCCCAAACCCGTCCCTGTGAATTCAACGCCCAAACACCTGAGACTCCTCACTTTTTTTTCATTTCCAAACTGTGCCCCCTCCCCTTTACAAACTCCCCCATTTTTTTAAATAAAACCCCAAATGGTAAAATTACTCCCTGGAATTATGGGGCACCCCAGTCGTATGTAGGTCAAGGGGGGCCCCCGGGGCGGTAGCTTGGCACCCCCCGGGCAGTACTAGGGGAGACTTAGGCAGCTTCGGCCAAAGGCGGAAATTTAGGGTTCCCAGTAATAAAATGGGGGCCCCCTGAGTTAGCCACCCCGTATGTAAATAGGGCCCTCTTAGATGGGGCCCCCTATAGGCAAATAGCCCCCCTAGTTAGGGCCCCTTGTGGGGCAGAATACCCCCCCCCCGTAGTTTGGGGCCCCATTGTAGGCAAAATAGCCCCCCCCCAAGTTTGGGGCCCCCTTGTGGCAGAATTCCCCCCCGAATTAGGACTCCCCTGTAGGAAAATTTTCCCCCCCATCATTAGAGCCCCCTGTAGGTTATTTTCCCCCCCAGTTTTTAGGCCCTGTAGGATAGTCCCCCCCCTTTTATAGGCCCCCTTAATATTTCCCCCCCCCCCTGTATTGGGCCCCCGTAGGAATTCCCCCCCCCTTTAATAGGGCCCCTTAGTTAGTTCCCCCCCAGTAATAGTCCCCCCGTAGGATAGTTCCCCCCCCCCCCAGTAAATCCCCCCTGTTGGTATATTTTCCCCCCCCCCAGTAAAAGGCCCCCTGTAGGTTTAGTTTCCCCCCCCAGAATGTCCCCCTGTGGGTATTTTTTCCCCCCCCTAAAGTCCCCCCCTTTTGGGGGTATATTTTCCCCCCAGAAAAATGCCCCCTGTTGGTATTTTTTCCCTCCCCCAGTAATTTTGCCCCCTGTTGGTATATTTTCCCCCCCCCCCAGAAAAAACCCCCTGTGGGTTGCCCCCCCCAGTAATGGGCCCCCCTGTAGGTTATGCCCCCCCCCGAATGGGGGCCCCCTGAGGTAATCCCCCCCCAGAATAGGGCCCTGTGGGTATAGCCCCCCCATAATAGGCCCCCTGAGGTATCCCCCCCCAGTAATGGGGCCCCCTTGTGTATAGTCCCCCCCCCGTAATGGGCCCCCCGAGGTATAGCCCACCCCAGTAATAGGGCCCCCGGTAGGTATAGAACCCCCATAATAGGGCCCCCGAGGTAAGCCCCCCATAATAGGCCCCTTGTAGTTTAGCCCCCCCCCCAGTAAGGGGGCCCCCCCTTGTGGGATACCCCCCCCCATAATGGGCCCCCTTGAGGAAGACCCCCCCAGTAATAAGGCCCCCTGTGGTATAGACCCCCCCAGTAATAGGGCCCCCTTGTAGGTTAGCCCCCCCCCAGTAAATGGGGCCCCCTTTGTAAACCCCCCCTAATAGACCCCCTTTAGTATAGACCCCCCCAGAAATGGCCCCTTGTAGGAAAGACCCCCCCAGTAATCCCCCCCTTGTGGTAAGACCCCCCCAGTAATGGCCCCCCTTTAGGTATAAACCCCCCCCAGTAATGGGGCCCCTTTGTGGGTAAGCCCCCCCCCAGTAATGGGGGCCCCCCTTTAGGTTTTTAACCCCCCCCAGAAAAGGGGCCCCCCTTGTAGGTATAACCCCCCATAAAAGGGCCCCCTTGTAGGTATAGACCCCCCCCAGTAATGGCCCCTTGTGGTATAGACCCCCCAGTATAGGGCCCCTTTTGAAAGGTATAGACCCCCCCCAGTAAGGGGCCCCCCTTGTGGGTATAGCCCCCCCCCCCCGAAAAAGGGCCCCTTGTAGGTATAGCCCCCCCCACCGAAATGGCCCCCCCCTTGTGGGTAAGACCCCCCCAGAAATGGGCCCCCCTTGTGGGTATAGCCCCCCCCGTAAAAACCCCCTTTGTAGTAAGACCCCCCATAATAGGCCCCTTTTTATTAAGACCCCCCCGTAAAAGGCCCCCTTGTAGGTATAGCCCCCCCCCCCAAAAATGGGGCCCCCCCTTGTATTTTAGCCCCCCCCCATAATGGGGCCCCCTTGTAGGTAAAGACCCCCCCCAGTAATAGGGCCCCCTTGTAGTAAAAACCCCCCAAAATAGGCCCCTTGTGGGATGCCCCCCCCCCATAATGGCCCCCCTTGTAGGAAAAGACCCCCCAAGTAATAACCCCCCCTTGTGGATAGCCCCCCCCCCCGTAAAAGGGCCCCCTTGTAGGTATAACCCCCCCCCCAGTAATGGGGCCCCTTGTGGTATAAACCCCCCAGTATTAGGGCCCCCTTGTAGGTATGCCCCCCCCGGAAAAAAGGCCCCCTTGTAGGTATAACCCCCCAGTAATGGGGCCCCTTTGTAGTATAGACCCCCCCGTAATAGGGCCCCCTTGTGGGTATAACCCCCCCCATAAAGGGCCCCCTTTAGAAAATAGAATACCCCAAAAACCCCCCAGTAATAGGGCCCCCCTTGTGGGTATAGACCTCCCCATAATGGGGCCCACTTGTGGGTATAACCCCCCCATAATGGGGCCCCCCTTGTAGGTATAGACCCCCCCATAATGGGGCCCCATTGTGGTAAGCCCCCCCCCCCAGTAATGGGGGCCCCCCTTTGTGGGTATAACCCCCCGAAAAAGGGCCCCCTTGTAGGTTAGACCCCCCAGTAAAAGGGCCCCCTTGTTGGGATAGCCCCCCCCCCCCAGTAATAAGGCCCCCTTGTAGGTATAGACCCCCCCGAATAAGCCCCTTGAGTTTAGACCCCCCCCCAGTAATGGGGCCCCTTGTAGGGTTTTGACCCCCCCAAAAAGGGGCCCTCTTGTAGGTATAGCCCCCCCCAGTAATAGGGCCCCCCTTGTAGGTTAGACCCCCCCAGTAAACGGGCCCCCTTGTTGGTATCGCCCCCCCCAGTAATAGGGCCCCCTTGTGGTATAGACCCCCCCCAAATGGGGGCCCCCTTTAGAAAAGACCCCCCCCCAAATAGGGGCCCCCTTGTAGTTATCCCCCCCCCCATAATAGGCCACTTGTAGGTTAGCCCCCCCCAAAATGGGGCCCCCTTGTAAAATAGACCCCCCCCAGAAAAACCCCCCTTTTTAAGTATAAAACCCCCCGTAAAAAAGGGCCCCCCTTGGGATGCCCCCCCCCCCCCAGTATGGGGCCCCCCTTGAGATGACCCCCCCCGTAATAGGGCCCCTTGTAGGTATAGACCCCCCCCCAGTAATGGGCCCACTTGTAGGTTAGACCACCCCAAAAAGGCCCCCTTGTGGGTAAGCCCCCCCCAGTAAAGGGCCCCCTTGTATTTTAGACCCCCCCAGTAATGGGCCCCCTTTTTGTATAGCCCCCCCCGTAAAAAGGGCCCCCTTGTGGTATAGACCCCCCCAAAATGGCCCCTTGTAGGTTAGACCCCCCCCAGTAATAGGGCCCCCCTTGTAGGTATAGCCCCCCCAGTAATAGGGCCCTTGGGTAAAACCCCCCCCATAAAAAGGGCCCCTTGTGTATAGCCCCCCCCCATAATAGGCCCCTTGTGGAAAAACCCCCCCCCTTAATGGGCCCCTTGTGGGTATAGACCCCCCCAAAAATAGGGCCCCCTTGTAGGGTATAACCCCCAGTAATAGGGCCTCCTTTGAAAGGTAAACCCCCCCGTAAAAAGCCCCCTTTTGTGGGGTATGCCCCCCCCAGAAATGGGGCCCCTTGTAGGTTTAAACCCCCCCCAGTAATAGTGCCCCCTTTTTGGTTTAGACCCCCCCCATTAATAGGGCCCCCTTTGTGGGTAAAAACCCCCCAAGAAAAAGGCCCCCTTGTGGGGATACCCCCCCCCAGTAATGGGGCCCCCCCTGTGGGTAAAACCCCCCCCCAGTAATAGGGCCCCTTGTGGGTATACCCCCCCATAATGGGGCCCCTGAGGTATAGACCCCCCCAGTAATCCCCCCCTTTTGTAGGTATAGCCCCCCCCCAGAAATAGGCCCTTGTGGGTATAGACCCCCCCAGAATGGGGCCCCCCTTGTAGGTATAGCCCCCCCCCTAAAACAGGCCCCCTTGTAGGTATAGACCCCCCCAGTAAAAGGCCCCCTTGGGGTATAGACCCCCCCGTATAGGGCCCCCTTGTATTATAGCCCCCCCCATAATGGGGGCCCCCTTTGGGTATAGACCCCCACCCAGAAAAAGGGCCCCCTAGTAGGTAAAACCCCCCCCCAGTAATAGGCCCCCTTTGGGTATAGCCCCCCCCCCAGTAAAAGGGCCCCTTTAGGTATAGACCCCCCAGAATAGGGCCCCCTTGTAGGTATGACCCCCCCCAGTAAAAAAAGGGCCACTTGTAGGTAAGCCCCCCCCCCCTTTAAATATGCCCCCCGGGTTAACCCCCCCAAAAAAACCCTTGTAGTATTCCCCCCCCCCAAAATAGGGAGGGGAGACCCCCGCCCCCATAATAGGGCCCCTTTTATTTATAAAGACCCCCATAAGGGCCCCCGTGGGATAACCCCCCCCGTAATGGGCGCCCCCCTTGAAGGTTAACCCCCCCAGAAAGGTCCCCCTTGAAAGGTAAGACCCCCCCCCAAAAGGGCCCCCGTAGGAATGACCCCGCCCCTTGGGGCCCCCTTAGGTTAACCCCCCCAGTAAAAAACCCCTTTTTTGTAAAAGCCCCCCCCTCATAATAGGGCCCCCTTGTAGGTTATAGAACCCCCCAAATAGGGTTCCTCTTTTTAGGTTTTAGACCCCCCCCAGAAAATAGAGCCCCTTTAGGTAAGGGCCCCCCCAAAAAAACCCCCCCTTGTAAATTAGACCCCCCCAGTAAAGGCCCAATTGTATATAACCCCCCCCCAGTAATGGGGCCCCCCTTTAGGTAAACGGGTAGGCAGGGGCGGGGAGCGCACAGCTCCCCCTTGCCCCCCCTTTTCCCATTTTTAATTTTGCCCATACGCCCAAAACGTGCATACTTTTTAAGAAAACCCTTTTTCCTGTAAAGAAAGGGGGGTGGGTCCTCCCGGGGGCCGGCGGCGACTCCCCCCCCCCCCCCGGATTTCCCCGACGGCCCCGCAGCTCTGCACCCCCGCGTGAACTTTTGTGTTCACTGCCGGGGGCCCAGGGAGGGCATAAAACCGCGGTTGCAGAGGGTGAAGCAGCTGCCGGGGCCCCCCCCCAACCCCAACCGGGCCCCGTAGCAAACTGCAACCCCTGCTACCCCGGTTTTTTTTTTTTTTCCGGCCCCGTACTGTAAAAACACTCTAAAGAATAAAAACATTGGGTTTTGTAAAAGCGCCTTACTTCAGAAAACAGTATTAGGGAATATTCAGCCACTATGTGATGAATACGTAACCAACAATATGATTTACCCCCCCTTTTTTTAAATAAAATTATTGTATTATAAAATTTTTATTTACCCCACTGAATATCCGACATTTTGAGAAATGTAAAGTAGTCATTTGGAACCAGTTTTTATAACGTGTAAATTTTGTTGTGCCCCAAAAAAATAACTAAACACCAGCCATCAATTTTCTAAACTGCTAGCAACAAAAGAAAATTTACACCCCAAAGTGAAAATGGAAAAAATTGTCCCCAAAAATAACATTATTTTGTTTTCCCCCAATTATTTTCCGCAGCTTTAACTCTCTTGGGCAGGGGTTTTTCATTAGGGGGCTTTAAACGGGTTGTACCCAACGAACTCCTCTTCCTCCCCCCAAGACAAAAAAAGTAAAAATATTAAACGGTTAAAAAAAGGGGACACGTGCCCAATCAAGTTCAACCGGGGGTGGGGAAAATTGGTTAAAGGGAGAGAGACGAGGGACTTTAAGCCCAGACACCCGGGTTAATCCCCTTGAAACCCCCAAGGCAAGAATTTAAATCAAACTAAAGGGGAAAACCCCCATTTCTTACAACATGCCGCCACCGGGCCAGGACCCAAAACCCTTTTACATACCCAAATTTACGCTTTAAATGTTTTTGGGGGTTTTCAGGAAAGGTATCTAACCTTTCTTAAAATTTCCCCAAATGTTCCTGCTGGGGACCAGCTCCTCCCGGTTTTTTGCCAGATTTAAAAGTTCTTCAGTGAAAAAACGTTTTTCCCCCCTCGGGAAAGATTAAATTTCTTTTTTCCTCTACCCCAAAAGGGAAATTTCCCCTTGTCTTTTGAGGGGGCCTTTATTTAAATAATTTTTTCCTTACTTTTTTGTAGGGCCATTTATTTTTTTTAATTTAAAATTAAAATTGAGGGTTCCCCCCAAAAGCCGTTTTTTCCCAAGGGACTAAATAATTTTCAATTTCTAAACCGTTTTCCTCATAAAAAAGATGCTTTTTTCCCCTTATAAGTTTGGTTCTCGTCTTTGAAATCTCTCCCCATTAAAATCTTTTCTATAAACTGGGGCCCGGGAACTAAACACAAAAAAAAAAAAAATTCAAGTGAAGGTCGCCCCAATGTTTTTTTAACAGGGGAAAGAATTACATCCTTGTCCCGCGAGTCCAGGGTCTTTTAAAAACCCCCAAAATATTTAAATTCCCCTTTGGGCAGCTGTTTGACATTGAATGCTGTTTTGTAGTCTATGACCCTTACAAGAACGCCCAATCTTTCTCAACAAGCGATTCTCCAAGTTTTTCTCCCCTAGAACATATGATGCCTGCAGATTATTTCTACCCAGATGCAGAACCTTACATTTATCCACATTGAACCTCATTTGCCAAGTGGATGCCCAAACACTCAGTGTGTCCACTTCTGCTTGCAATTTATGAGCATCATCCATTGATTGCACTACCCTACATAGCTTGGTGTCATCTGCAAAATTAGAAACCGTGCTATTGATCTGCTCCAGTATATCATTAATAAATACATTAAATAAGAAAGGACCTAATACTGAGCCCTGCGGCACACCACTCACAACTGGGGACCACTCAGAGTAGGATTCATTTACCACCTCTCTTTGGGTACGATCTGCCAGTTTTTAATCCAATTACACACTGTTATCTCTAACCCAATGGATTCTAATTTACCCAACATATGCTTATGAGGACAGTGTCAAATGCCTTTGCAAAGTCTAAAAACACAATATCCACAGCCGCCCCGCGTCACAGGGCTGGTGTATGTTAGAGACCTTGCACTCCTCCATTTTCCAGCTGAGGATGTCCCACAGATGCTCAATAGGGTTTAGGTCTGGAGATATGCTTGGCCAGTTGAGCACCTTTACCCTCATTTTCTTTAGCAAGGCAGTGGTCATCCTGGACGTGTGTTTGGGGTCATTATCATGTTGGAATATTGCCCTGTGGCCCAGTTTCTGAAGGAAGAGGATCCTGCCTTGCTTCAGTATGTCACAGTACATATTGTTTTCATGGTTCCCTCAATGAACTGTAGCTCACCACAGCTAGCAGCACCAGAGTATCCCTAAGTCTTGACACTCCCACCATTATGCTTGACTGTAGGCAAGGCACACTTGTCTTTGTACTCCTCACCTAGTTGCCGCCACACACTCTTGACACCATCTGAACCAAATAAGTTTATCTTGGTCTCATCAGACCACAGGACATGGTTTCAATAATGCATCTCCTTAGTCTGCTTGTCTTCAGCAAACTTTTGAAGAGTCTTCTGGTACGACAGCCAATAAGACCAATGTGATGCAGTGTGCATCGTATGGTCTGAACACTGACAGGCTGACTCTCCACCCCTTTAACCTCTGCAGCAATACTGGCAGAATTCATATGCGTATTTTGAAAAGACAATCTCTGGATGTGAAGCTGAGCATGTGCACTAAACATTTTTGGTTCTTTGGTTGACCATGGCAAGGCCTGTTCTGAGTGGAACCTGTCTTGTTAAACCACTGTATAGTTTTTGACACCATGCTGCTGCTCAGTATCAGGGTGTTGGCAATCTTCTTATAGCCTATATCATCTTTATGTAGAGCAACAATTCTTTTCTTCAGATCCTCAGACAGTTCTTTGCCATGAGGTGCCATGTTAAACTTCCAGTGACCAGTATGAGAGAGTGTGAGAGTGATAACACCAAATTTAACACACCTGCTCCCCATTCACACCTGAGACCTTGTAACACTAACAAGTCACATGACTTCATGGAGGAAAAATGGCATATCAGGCACAAATTTGTCCATTTTCACTTTGGGGTCTATTTACTTTTGCTGCTGCAGTTTAGACATTGATGGTGGCGTGTTGAGTTATATTGAGGACACACCAAATTTACACTGTTATACAAGCTGTACACTGACTATTTTACATTGTATCAAGTGTCATATTGTCAGAGTTGTCCCATGAAAAGATATAGTACAATATTTACAAAAATATGAGGGGTGTAATCACTTTTGTGAGATACTGTGGTCATATTCTGGCAGTATTATTTGTCCTCATTTTGTGGTATTATTGGTCTTAGTATAGGGAGATGTGTTCAGTAACAGTATAATAGGTAATATATATATATAATATATTATATATAATAATCATTATATATATATATATATATATAATATATATACATATTTGTTCCTTCTACAGTGGTATTTGGTAACTGTATGACTGTTAATAAAGGGAATCTGTCGCCAATTTGTATTTACTAATTAAAACAAGATACTGATACATATTCTTTTTTTCTTATCCGTTTTTATTTTCTGATCGTAGATTTCTCAATTCAGTTGTTTGTATGTGATTGTGGGGAAAACTTTCTTGCCTGCACTGCTTTTAGCAGCATTTAGGGAGATGCTTTACAGCAGGTTCCTGTACATAGGATTCTGTGAACAGGATTAGTCCCATTGACTTCTATAGGAGAGTTAGGCATGCTCTGTGACCTGGAAAGAAGACAGTAGGCAGAGACGGGCACAGGGGGAGCTATGACATCTCCTATTGTGACTGGTGGATCCTGTGTTATCTATACACATTGGTGTCACCTTTCAGTTAGACCCCGCTTGTACTGATTATGAGCAGACTACTGAAAGTCTTTCTTTACAGAACAGGAAGTGTCAGACTATTATTAGGCCTAGTGACAAAAGTGAAAACGACTTTTTTAAAATTATTGAAAGTGATATGGAATATGAAAAAAGTTATAAGCAAGCATTCTTAAAAAATGTGTTTAACATAAAAACATCAGTTAAACAATAAGTCATTTTTTGATGACACATTCCCTTTAAGAGGATCTGATTTCAAGGTCAAGTGGTCAGACCCTGATCATAAGCTTAAAGATGTTATCGAGAGAGATCCTCAGTTTAGTACTCCCCTTTTTAAACCAAAGTGTAGAGGACATGAACTTATACCTGTATTACACATGCAGTGTACAGTAAAAGTTGTAAAAATAATATGGAATTAGCCTAACCTGTTAAGCAGAAGAGCAGCATGATCAGAACAGGTAGAGAGCAGTAAAGTATGTTTAGTACCATGAAAAGCCGTTCAATTTTTTCATGCTGTTTGTTGGCTTAAAAAAAAAACGTCAGACTTTTATGAGTTTTATGCTTCATGTTTTTTAATGCAGTTTTTTGTGCTTTTTTCAAAATAATGTATGCAATTTTGGTGCATTTTTCCAGGTGTGATTTTCTCATCATAAATCACAGTTGATCCATGGATCATATGATGTAATGATTTCTCTCTGAATCACTTGATTTGTAGTGTGGAAAAATGAAGCAAAAATGAATGCCACACACAATTACATATGCATTTTTTATCTGCAGAAGTTCTACGGGGGGAGTGATGTGCGATGACTAGATACTGAATTTATTGAGTCTTTGTCTGGTCTGGGGTCTAAAATGAATGAGGGATGTGTTTTTGGTTTCAAATTCATTTCAGGGTTAGTGGGTCTGAATTTATTTAGAGGGCAGCTTTCTGGGGTATTTTGAAGCTTCGTCTGGAGACCAAATTACTTTAGGGATCCAGTCTGAAATCTGTATTTATATAGGAGTCTAGTCTTGTATTTCAGTTTATTTAGGAGTCGGGTCTGGGGTCTGAAGTAATTAATTATAAGGGGTCTGGATTTATTTAGGGGCCGGGGATCTGAATTAATTTAGAGATTTGGGCTAGGGTCTGAATTTGTGTTGTTTCAGGTGCTGGTAATGGCTGCAGAAACAGGGGGCCAATGATTCTATTACATATTAGAGTCCATTTATGAGGTCTGAGATTTGCAGGGAATCAGAGTGATTTGAATTATAGGGAATCAGTAAAGAATAGACATTTGAAAGACTCATCTGCAAGTAACACATGCACTCTCACAGGGCATTCACCTACACTGAAGAATTTGACTCGTCTTGAATATATTTTTTTATCAGACATCAGAGAATATGTTCAGATGACTGCGTGTATCCTTGAAGTGTCATATGCAGCATGAAATGATTACAACTAAGTCCTTCAGAATATTGCTTTCAAAATTATCTTCTACACCGTGCTTGGTTTCTAAAGATCATAAAGGGATGGCGCAGCTGCGGGCGCTGTGCCTACCATGGCGGCTCTGCCAGCATCCGACAAAGCCAACAAGATGAGGCTGTTCCTTTTATGGTTACATGCAGTGCCCGGTGACCTTAAAAGTAAAGATAGGAAAAGATAACTACTTCCCCCACCCCTCTGCCTCATGCCAACTCAAACAGGTGCCCTTGAATGACCTCTTCACGACCAGCAATATTTGGAAAGGATTGCACAATATCTGGCAATGAAGCACTAATGAAGCAATGGATTGCACGTCTCTCCTGCAGGAGAAAGTCAACTTAATGGGAAAGTGGCACCAGAAGTAATTAGTTTACAAAAAATGTCCATGATACGAGAAAGCACAAAATAAAATCATGTTCTGATTGAAAATAAAGAGCTGGTGCTTGACCTTTAGTTTTGTAGCATTGGAGAGACATTCTGCACCATGATGCCAACAGCAAAGATGGGGTTAAGCCAGCAAAGTGTGTGATCTGCTTCCAAGAAAGAGGATTCACGTGCCATTCGTGTATGTTAAAAATACGCATGGAAAGCAATGCTGGGGCCACACCCAGCACTGCCAAATACTGACCCTGAGGGTCACCTTCCTATGTCTATATCCGAACACATAAAGTACCCATCTCCTTATATACAAGACTTCAAACACATTCACTTGTTTTACTCTAAGGGTGGGTTCAAAGTATCTCGTTCTGATTAAGTGGTGAGGCACAGACCTACTGTGGCAGGTGCGCAGTTTATGTTCTTTCCTCTTTTAATACTTTATAGTAATTTCCAAGATTTTCTAAACTTTTTTCTATAGAAATGTTCATAAAGTGGACATATCACTTGCAAGAGAAGGTAACTTTTCTCCATTAGTTGCTGGACTTACTTTTCCAAGCCTGGTTACATACAAAATATTTGCCTCTCCTACTTCTTCAATAAGTACCAGCTGTAAATTCATTATGACTTAGTGACATCAGTGCTTATAAAGTGCAGGCTGCATCTTTCTTTAGGCAACAATGTAGCTCTCTATGTTTAAAAAAAAATATTACTTTTTTGGGGAAATTGGGGTTCTAAAATACCAATACGTTTTTTTCAGGCCCACTACATTTTGTGCCCATTGTATTAAAGTGGTCTTTTAAAACTACCAAACTTTAAAATCTAAATAATGCCTTATAGCAAAATCTATCTATTGAACCCATAAAACAGAAGCAAATTTTCAGCACTTTTTTCTTTCTATTTTTATTAAAGGGGCTGTCTTACTACAAAAATTAGCTTTCAACATATAGGGAAGAAGAAATCGAGACGTTTCCAAATAAATTGCTTTGTTTATTTTTCTTTGTTAAGCAGATAAAAGTGATTTTATTAGCTCCACGTGCACTCAGGTTTCTCTGGTTACCCACCTGCTCGTCTCCCCTGCTGTTTGTCTTTTGATGCGGGGTGAGTCATCACACGGGGGCCACAAACGCAGAGCTTGAGTGTTTTGATCAACAAACAAAAGAAACTACTTTTTTTTTTCTTAAAACTCTGAAGCTTCTCTGGACTTTAGATAAACATATTCTGTTCTAATGTCAGGGCAATTAGCAGACCTTGAATCAAATTTATCTGTAAACACTGTCAGAACCCGGGAAACCTGACCCGGAAGAGACTGGTTCATGAAAAAGCTGCTTTTGGCTCTGTGAAACAGCTGGGGGGACAACCCTTTAACCTCAGATTCTGAAATCACTGGCCTCTGTATTGTTTGTTTGGTAGGATATGCCGTTTTTTTCTCTTTTTTTTATTTATTGAACCAAATATGCCTCAACCACAAATTTATAATAATACCTTTATTTTCATCTAATCTCAACCACGAAAAAAGCACAACTTGTAAATTTAAAAAGTCTCAATTTTTCGAAGAAACCCCTTTGGAATTAATCAATCATAAAGTTATAACATCTTACACCATGGCATGTACTCTGCATTGAAGCACAGGCAGCAATTTATCTTTGTGGGTTTATGTGATTGTGAGTCCAAATGGTGAGAAGGATAGATGTAACCAGATATGTTGGGGAAAATTTATCAAAAACTGTCTATAATCAAACACCATATCAGCCAATGGGCAATGGCTGCTTTTTTTCCGTTGGTATTTTATTTAGACATATTTGGGAAATTCATTAGTGGGGGGTGGTTTGGGTTGTATCCTCCAATGGTCACAAAAACAAATCGCTCAGGAGAGTGCCTTGTGCCTTTAGTTTGCAGCTAATAAGGGGTTCCAGGGCACAGACCTTTACCGGTGTGTTGCAAGTGTTATAATATGTTCTAAAATAATAGATTGTTTCAGAAATAATGTCTATAGGGTGGATCTTTCCTTTAAGAGTAGAAAAATATTTTTATTTCCACCTTACTGTATGCTGGTGACCAGTCATATGAGCAATTCTGTAATTGGTTCATACTATGTGGCCATAGCTCTCTAACATTATAGACATAAAGCATGTCAGGTCATGAGAATTGGTTTCCCGGAGAAGTTAGGCTCCATAGTATTCTCTTGGCTTGTTGTGGCTGAAGATCGACTTTCCATTCAAAGAATATTTGTATTAGAAACTTGTGCAAATAAAATAGGTAATCGCCTAATTTATAGCAGGATGTAATTTTCCTTTCAAAAAGGAGACAAAAGCAGAAAAAGCAATTGGCTTAAATATTGGAAAGTGTCACATAGCAAGGTGCATGTTTTAGATGCACAGTTCACCCAGTATCGATATGTCAAAGTTTCCAAGCCTAAAAAGGAAAATAGTACCTGCTAAATAGAAACTTGTCAACACAGGTCTAAATCATGTATGGAAATAGAGTGATGTCACAATTCCTACTTCTGCTGACATCACTTTCTATATACAGAAACAGAGGCTGAGACATCCAGCTGGGACTGGGCACCTTGTCCCTAAGTAAGCCAAGTAATGTTCTTTTCCAACTGTTTCAACTTAAAGCAAAAGTCACTTTTTAACTGTGGTTTTATTGTAAATTTTAACATATTACAACCATAGTGTGTGTGAATTGAGACCAAAAGAAATGCATTTAAGAAGAAAAGGCAATCATCAATATTACATAGAGCAGTTTGACATGAAAAATGTCTAGAACACCTTACTGTTTCTGTATCAGTCCTGAGTTTTGGAGAAGTAAAGAAAAACCTTCGACGGTGTATTATCCCGCTTTATACCTATACAGCTTGATATACTGCTGCCCTACATCTTACTCTGTCAGGAGCTCCAGTACGCAATCGCCACCACTGATGACATGTTAAACAGTGTCACATGAATGCTGTAGTACTGAATCACTGTCCTCTGGGGATCACATGTAGCTACCTACAGATTGGCTGCAGCATCATGTGATCCATGAACGTGATATCATCAATGAGGTTCCAAGGAAGGGGGAGGACACTGGAGCTCTGGCAGTGCTGGATGGGTTCATTTTCTATTTTAGAGGGAGGTGATAGGGAGGTTTTTTAAAGCCTTGGAAAACCCCTTTAATTTGATTCTGGCTATCTTCCTTTCCTTATTTAAATAAACATGCAAGCTCTGATCAGCAAGTTTCTGGAAAAGTTGGGAGACCTTGCTGGATGGACAATAATCTCATGTGCATGTATACACTCACCGGCCACTTTATTAGGTACACCTGTCCAACTGCTCGTTAACACTTAAAATTCTAATCAGACCAATCACATGGGGCGGCAACTCAGCTGCATTTAGGCATGTTGACATCGGTAAAGTACATTCTCTGCAGTTCAATCCGAGCATCAGTATGCGGATGAATAGGGGTCTTGATGTTTGCTCAGTTGCCTTTTGAAGTGCATGTCTTGTTGGTGACTGCACATGAATGGGCTGGATTCTGTGTAATTATTCAGAAAATAATGGCTGATACTCCCTAGGGATTTTTCAACGCCACACACATCCTACATAAGGTGTATTACATTGCAGGAATGGTCACGAAGTAAGAGACAAAAACATCCCAATAGTGCAGCTCAGATGCATGTGTCCTGAGAAGGAGACTAGGATCCGGAAATGCCTTTGTTGATGACAGAGGTCCAAGCAGAGAATGGCAGACTGGTTTCATAGCTGATAGAATAGCAAGTCAGTGACTCAAAATAAGCAACCCGTCAGACAAACCAAGGTAGGCAGAAGAGCATCTCTGAATAAACACAAGTACGCGACGAACTTTGAGGCAGATGAGGCTACCCCCATAAAGTCAGGCAGTCCAGACCACACCGCGGTGCCACTCCTTTCAGCTCCTTATAGAAACAGGAAACTGAGGCTCCATATTTGCCCTAGCTCATCGAAAATTGGACCTGTAGAAGATTGGAAAAAACGTTTGCCGTTCTGATGGAGTCTCGATTTCTCGCTTGCCGACTTTCGTGATGGTTAGGGTCAGAATTTGAGCAGTCAAGACAAATGAAAGCATGGATCCGTCCTGTGCACTCCCATTGTATCAGACGGTTGCAGGCTGGTGGTGGTGGTTTGTCACTGGTGTGGGGAACTATTTTCTTGGACACTCTTTGGGCCCCTTGGTACCAATTGAGCATTGTTGCGTTAACACTTTGTGTGGAATCTATGACCACGAAGATATTGAGGCAGTTCTGAAAGGGCAAACAGGGGGTCCAACCGTCTGTAGATCTGGCATGGTCAATACCTAATAGAAGGTGGCCGGATGAACGTGAAGATATATATGACCTCGTTTTAGTGACAGTAAATTGTTCATTTTCACTACAGCCACATGTTTGGAATCCCGTCCGGGTCATAAACCGGGCCAAAGATCAGAGAATAGGGAGTTACAGTGAACCAGTTGTAAAACATATGGGGAAGGATTGACCATCAGAATCAAAGGCGGGACAGTTCAATATACAGTAAAAATAGCTTGGAAAGAGCTGATTGGTTAAGCCTACCGGGGAATTGGCTAGCTCAGAGCCAATGTCGATTAGGAGCGACAGATACCCATATTAAAACCTCAATGGAGAATATTGACACAATCATAATTGGAGCGACAAAGACCCATGTCTAGTGTTTTAGACCAATACAGAATCCACGGCTGGATAATTCAAAATACGGAAAAGACAGAAAAAGTGTGATGGCTGAGCAAGCGGGGGCTTGGCTATCCCAGCAATCAGATGCGCGAGCTAATTCTCCCATTATAGCTATGGAGTGATGGGCGCTTGAAATCTCGGCGCTCAGCGCCGTGCGGCATGGAAGTATAATATAAAAATTTTTTATTTATTAGATTCGTTGTTTGGTAAAAATTATCAGATAATATGAGCCGAACCGTTTATTTAGAGAGATGAAAATAAAGCAGTTTAAATAAACCATCGAAACAACACGTTTGTCGCCGAGTCAGGCACTACATAGGGGGGGAATTGCAATAGAGAGAATTGCGGGGAAATCACAGTAATTCAAATTGTTTAAGTATTCTCATTGGTTGTCGCAGAAGCAGCAATCAGAATAGGAGCGACAGAGAACCCATTATATCTATGGAGAAGTTTGACCAATCAGAATAGGAGCGACAATGTCCCATTAGTATCCTATGGTGAAAATTGGACCAATCATATTCAAGCGGGACAGTTCAAAATACAGTAAAATGCAGAAACGAGCTGATTGGTAATGAAGCGGCGGGGGCTCGTCCAGCTTAGCCAATCAGAGCGCGAGCTACTTTCTCATAGAGTTCGTATGGGGAAAAGAATTCTGAGCGCGATCTGTGATACATTCAATAAATGGCTAAGTTAAAAGAGGCGCGTTTATTTAGAGACCTCAATGCGGAGAGCGAGCGAGCTCCTATGGGTTTTCCTAATGCAATCTGAAATCAAACTGTACATGCCGAATCAAATTAGTAGATCTACTCTACAGCAGTTGTAACCGATGTGTATATAAAACGAATAATAATGCATGGGGGGTAACGAAAAAAGAAAATTATTAAGTTCAATAAAACTCATTGTTTATAGTCTGTTTTATTTTTCTGCTTAGCGAGATGGATGCAATAGTATGGGTGCAACGAAAAATAAAGAAATAAAACAGTGATTTTATTGATTTAATTATTTTTTTTCGTGTACCCCATATTATTATTCATTTTATATACACATCGGGACAAACTTCTGTAGTGTGATATTATAATTTGATTTCTGCCGATGTACAGTTTGATTTCAGATTGCATTAGAAAAACCCATAGGAGCACGTCGCTCCACTCTCCCTTTGGTTCCAAAATACGGCGCACTCTTTTAACTTAGCCAATCACAGAGCGCGCTCAGAATTTCTTATCCACATAGAACTCTATGAGAAAATAGCTCGCGCAGCTCTGTTTGGCTAGGCTGGACGTGTGCCCCCGCCTAGAGATCAACCAATCAGCTCGTTTCTGCATTTTAACTGTATTTTGAACTGTCCCGCTGTTTAATATGATTGGTCAATTTTTCTCCCATAGGATATAATGGGACATTTGTATTCGCTCCTATTCTGATTGGTCAATTCTCCTCCATTGGTTATAATGGGGACAGGCGCTCTATTCTGATTGGCTGGTTTATGCCGACCTATGAGAAGTAGCTGTCAAACAATTTGAATTTCGCGTATTTCCGGCAACTTCCTCTCTATTGCAATCCCTATGTAGCGCACAGGTCTCGGTGACCATAACGCGGATGTTCGGGGTTTTAACTGCTTTATTTGTAAAAGAAGGGTTCTGCTTTTTATCTGATATTGTTATTTCTACACTAATAAAAATAATTTTTTTATTTATGTTTTTTACTTCATG
Organism: Phyllomedusa bahiana; assembly: GCA_025379985.1. Classification (NCBI taxonomy): domain Eukaryota; kingdom Metazoa; phylum Chordata; class Amphibia; order Anura; family Hylidae; genus Phyllomedusa; species Phyllomedusa bahiana. The sequence continues at coordinate 18,260 of JAODAL010034989.1, read as the reverse complement.
CCGCACGGCGACTGAGCGCCGAGATTCTCAGAGAGGTCGTACCGCCCATCTCTCCAGTAGACTATAATCGGGAGATGTTAAGCTCGCGCTGTCTGATGGATGGGATAGCAAGCCCCCGCCTAGCTCAGCAATCAGCTACTTTTCTGTCGTTTAATGTATTTGAATATCCGCCGTGGATTCTGATTGGTCTAAAGTCTCCATAGACTAGAATGGGTTCTTTGTGCCTCACTTTCTGATTGCGTCTAATATGTATCTCCATAGTTTTGTAATGGGTCTCTGTCGTCCTATTCATGATTGTGGCTGAGGATAGCAAGTCCCCGGTAGCTTAGAACTCAATCAGCTCTATTTCAGCTTTTTTACATGTATTATTGAACTGTCCCGACCTTTTGATTCGATTGGTCAATCCTTCCCCATAGGTAGATTAATGGTTCATGTCGCTCCTATTCTGAATGGCCGAGTTTATGCTCGACCAATGAGAATAGGGTTTCAGAATTTGGAATTGTTCTCGTATTTCCCGGCAATTTACAATATCATAATTCTTGAATATTGCGCAGTTCTAGAGTTTAGGAAAAGTGAGTGATATTTTTTTTTATTATGTTTATTTTGAGGTTCAGCTCTTTTTCTGACACTGTTTTTCCACCTTTTATAAAGGCGGATTTTTTCGGAATCATACTCTAGAGCAGCACGGAGAGGAGCGCCGAGATTATCTGTAGAGCGATCTTCTATGTTTCTCGCGTGTTCCGATCAGAGCTGATAGCTTTCGTCTCGGCGGTGAGGATATAGACCTAAAAAAACCGGACTGACTGTCGGAGCTGACCGATGTGCGCTGCACGGCGCCTACGCTTGCCGACTGTCGCCATGTACATGCCTCGGAGTTTTTCCGAGCTGCGTCCGCATCCCGTCCCGGAACGCCTACCCCGCGCCCACACCTGTGCCCACTGACCGCACCCTTCATGCGGGCGCAGCTGAAAGTTGGAGATCGCTGCTCCTAAAACTGAATCCCCCGCGTCGATCAGCGGGGATTGGGATGGGAGGCGCATGATATATGCCAAAAAACAGGCGTAAAGCCCGATTATACATGTCGCCCTAAAAACTCAGCTGTACAGCAGTCAAAAAATTGGCTTTTCGAACTCTCTCTGCTGCACTGTATGGATCTCTATGAGATCAGTTGTTGTGTACTCAGCATTATAACAACTGAAGAGTACGGATTACATGATTACTTAACTAGTTCTGCCCAACTTAGCGTGCGTGTGGGACACCTGCAGTGTAGTACACTGCAGAAAAATTATAACTGTTCTAATAATTAAACAGGTTTTGCCACAAAGTCATTTCATATCTGTTTTATCCAGCTTCAGCTTTCAGTGTGCTCTAAGGGGGGGGGGGGTGATTTATTTGAACTGCATACCACGTGACCTAGCATACCATGCCTTTCTCCACAATGTGCACACTCTAGTCGAACAGTGGTCTGTTTGTGTAAAGAGATATGAGTAGTTGCGCAAATGTTGTGCTGAGTGTTCTTAGCTCTACCTGCCTCTCCAACATAGGGGTTTCTGGGTTCAAATCCTTGCAGGAACCAAACATTTGTCTCGATGCACATACCTGATTGAGTTTTTATTTATTTGAACAGTTTGACTACTTACTAAGGAGTACAGAGGACAAGAGTAGAGTGACAGAACCTGGGGTTCAACACTCGCTCAGCAGTGAGTTAGTGTGTGGGATTACTAAACAGGGAAGAGACTGACAGTAGCCGCCTGAGAGGAGAGGTGATCTCTGAGCATGTGCAGCAAGACTGAGAAGCTCTCGTCACTGATCGGATATCCTGGAGACAAGCTGTATACTATGGGTCACTAAGGCAGCAGCTAAAACAAAAATGGTTCAGAATAAATTATAATCCACATTATACCCGCTAAAATTATTATTCATATGATTTCCCCCGATTGTCTTCCTCAATAATTATAATCCCTACCGTGATTGATACTCTACACTCTGCCTCCTGAAATGCATTACAATGACTTATTATCCCCATTATGTCTCCCAGAAATGAATTATAATCCGCACTGTTTTCCTGGGAAATATATTATAATCCCCACTGTGCCCCTTGCCATGAATGATAATTTACACTTTTCTCCCTGAAATACATTATAATCCATACGTTGCCCCCTGATAATACTCATGTTGATGTTACCACTCTATCATCAGAAGGTACTGGACTGGCCTCTTCTGGCCAGGCTTAGCTCCTGGGGAATCACACAGGATACTTCATTGGTGCTATGACACTACTGCGAGCTGCATGAGAGATGAAGTTCTGTTTGGTGGAGAAGGGAGCCGAGGATTTTTTATGCGAAGAGGCGTGTGCCATAGGGAGCGGGGATGCACGTGCCTGCCGGCAGAGGCGCGCAGTGAAGGAGGAATGTGGCGAGGTGAATTTATCTTTTACAATGGAGTAGGGGGAGTGAGTGCACCCGCGCCCGATGTGCTCGGTCGCACGTGCCACCGTGACAACAGCATTATTTACTTGGCCTGGTAAAATCTTGCTTATCCTCTTTAAAGTAATTTACCATCCAGAACTGAAAACTAGATTTTGCCATCTTACAATCTTTCACTTTCCCAAGGCTTCCTAATGTTTGCCAATGTATGGAGATCTAGTAGTGTGTGATAAACTGGCTGTACCAGAGAACAGGAATGGCTAAGATTTTTGCTATTTATGAATATATGATCTTTTGAGGTATAAACAGGGCAGAGATTTATTTATAAGCAAAGCAAGCCTGTGACTATAGCCATACTTAGAGGAAGGCCATTTCCTGCAGAGTACATTTACATATGACCCCACTGAATAGTGTATGTGGAACATGCAGGTGGAATAAGTTGTGAAAAGAGCAATACTCTGATTGATATATGGTTAGGTCCATATATATTTGGACACTGACACAAATTTTGTTTTTTGTACTGTTTTACATGAACATATTCACAGTTATCGTTATATAATGGACATAAAGGTCCAGCTCTCTCAGTTTTCATTTGAGGGAATCCACTTTAAAAAAATTGGATAAAGGGGATTTTAGGGGGGCGACTTTGTATAAAATTCAAAGGGTTTACTTTTTTTTACTTGGGGGCCGACACACAGTTTTTTGGGCCATTACATAGAGCTTAATGCGCCAAATTTTTGTATGGGGAAATAGAGTGAAATTGCCCCAAAAACCAGGGCACAAACCTCCTATGCAATGCCCCAAAAATCTTGCCCCAATTCAACACTCTTCTATATTTTTTTTGAACTAGTGGTGTGGGCCCCAAAGTAAAAAAAAGTAAGCATTTAAATTTTCCTACTTGTCGCCCCTTAAAAAATGTTTTAAATTGCCCGGTTTAGGTTTCGGGAAGTGTAAAATTTACGAAGATTTTTGGCGCATTACTAGAGTTAGGGGCGCCGGGTTTGGGGCGCATTAACTCTACCATAAAAATTTTGGTTGGCCCCCCCCCCATTAAACCCCCAAAAAAAAAAAATTGGTTAAATGCCCCAAAAAATTTTTAAATCCCGTCGTTTTTCTAAAACTTTTTTTTTATCTTTTTAAAAATTTGGAATGTCGGCCCCAAGAAAAAAAAAGTACGCATTCGAATTATACAGGTCGCCTAGGATTTTCCCAACCCCCTAGTATGTGCCACCCTGTTTTTGGGGGACCATAAATAATTGGGACAAAAAAAGTAAATAAAATTTTTAATTTTCAAATATTTGGGTTTTAAAAAACCATTTTTTGGAAATTTGACTCCGGGAAGTCTTGAACATCCCCAGTTTCGGTATTTCCCCCTTTTTTTAATGCCTGCCCGGGGCCCTTTACTGCAACCCCGGGTCCGCCCAAGACTAGGGGACCGGGATGGTTAGCGCGACATGACCCAGCCTGCCTTGCAGGGGGGCTCGGGTTTAAAAAACAGGGGGCCCCTTAGACCCCGCTCCCGGGACTTTGGTTTTTCCCCACCGCTTGTGACAGTCCAGAGGATCCACATCTTAGTCGTCCTAACACGTGTACTGAATTAGTGCAGGAACATTGTTCAGCCAGTATTCCTTTATGTCTATATCTAGCATTCAGAACCTTTTTTAAAAAACCCATAGGGAGAAAAACGTAAAATTTTAAAACAATTTTTCTGAGAGTCATAATTCATTGTGAATTTCAGTCATTGTCTTTAGATTCAGTGACTTGAAGCCCGGGGAAAGGGCTAAAAAGGGCGCATTTTTGAACTGTTTTCATAAAACCCATTTTCACTGGGAAAGGGCAATTAAAACTTTCTAGTAAAAGTAGCAATTTAAAACCCATTTACTTAGTTTTAAACATATCATTAAAGGCCACTTTATAGGGTTTAAAAGGGTAAAAAAAAACGGGGTTTAAACCAGATAAAGCCTTTTGGGCTCTTGGTCCATCTCTATAAAAGGGAAAATTTGCCCCTTCATTTTTATCATACATAGTGCTGTCCACAGTACAATAAACACAGAAGTGGGAAATTTTAAACCGCCCCCACAAGCAAAAGGGCAACATGTAGGGGAATCTCGCCCCGTCGGGGCGCCCCTTTTCCCGGGCCGGGTTTTTTCCGGTCAAAAACTGCGCCTGAAAAAATGTGGGCGCGGGGGCGTGTCCATAAACCCCCTTTGTAATAGTCCGCCGCCCTCCCCATTTTGAGAGGCGCAGTGCGGGATTTTAGGCCAGGGGCGGGGCTGCACCTAAGATTCCCCGGCCCAAAGGAGGTGCGTTCATACATGCGGGAAAAGTCCGCCACCCTTCCCTGTGTTTTGGGGCGCAGTGGGGGGCTTAGGCCCCGTGGGGGGACTGCCCCGAAAATCTTTTCCGATGCGGGGGACAACGGGGAAAACAGCGAAAAACCCATTCCCATGTCGGTGCGGAGTATGAATCAAAAATCGCCTTTATAAAGGCGGTAAAAATTATAAAAAAAGAGCTCAAACCTCAAAAAAAAAAAATAAAAAAAAAATCACTTTCCAATATCCAAATTAAAGAATTAGTATCTTGGAAATTCCCGGGGGAAATACAGTAATTAAAATTCGTAAGCTATTCTCTTTGGTCGGCAAAAACCGGGGAATCAAAATGGGAGTGACAGTAAACCCATTAAAACCTATGGAGAACTATTGCCCAATCAAATAAAAGGGGGACAGTTAAAAATAAAAGAAAAAAATGCAAAAAAAGAGCTGAGGCTGAGACGGGGGTTTGGGCTATCCCGACCAATCAGAATAGGGGACGGGACCATTTAGCCTATGGAGAAGTTTGAACCAATCAAAAAAAAGGGGACTTTAAAATACAGTAAAAAATGGCAAAAAAAGAGCTGATTGGGTTGAACTAGCGGGGGTTTGGGCTGTCCCAGCCAATCAGAGCGCGAGCTATTCTCCCATTGTGTCTATGGAGAGATGGGCGCAATGCAACTGGTCTCAGCGCCGTGCGGCATGAGTATGATTAAAAAAAAAAATTTTTATTAGTTTTAAAAATTTTTCTGAAAAAGACTGAAAAATTCATAAAATAAACATTCTATCCCGAAAAACGCGTTTGTCGCGAGAACCCGGGGCTAATCGGGAATTGCAATGAAAGAATTGGGAAAATACATAAATTTAAATTGGTCGCTATTTGATTTGGCTAACCCCGCCCAAACAAATGGAGGACAAAAACCCTTATATCCATGGGGAAATTTTAACCCAAAAAAATCAAAGGGGGGACGTTAAAAGAAGTAAAAATCAGAAAAGGCTGATTGGTTGACTAGCGGGGGCTTGGCTATCTCGGCCAATCAGAGGCGAGTACTTCTCCCATTGTGTCTATGGAGAGATGGGCCCATGAATCTCCCGGGGCTCAGGACGTGCGGGAGGAATATGAATAAAAACCATTTTTTTTTAAATGTAAACATTTCAGATAAAGGGGAAACCTTCCAAAAAATAAATCAGTTTAAACCCGAAAACCCCGGGTTTTTCGCCAGACCCGGGCTCTAAGGAATTGCAATAAGGAATTGCCGGAATACAGTAATTAAAATTTTTAAGCTTTTTCTTGTTTGGTCGGAAAAAAAACCCCGCAACCCAAAAAGGAGCGACGTGGCCCTTTTCAAACCCCTATGGGAAAAATTGACCAATCAAAATTAGGTCAAAAGGGGTTCCCATTCAAAACCTATGGAAAAAATTTTGGGACCAATCTTTTCCAAAAGGGCAGGCCCATTTTCAAATACAGAAAAAAGGGCAGAAAAAAAGCTAAATTTGGTTGAGCAAAGCGGGGCCCCTTGGGGTTTTCTGGGGCCAATCAAGCGGGGGTTTACTTTTTCCCATTTTTATCTAGGGAAAGGAGGGGGACCCCATGAAATCTCGGTGTTTTCAAGCGACGGGGGGGGCGTCCAGTTTAAACCAATAAAGAGCGGCGACTACTTTTCATAAGCTTTTTGGGGTAAAAAAAAATTGCAGAGGAGCTTTTTTTTGTGTTGGGGGGCTAATTTAAAAAGAGGCGCGGTTATTTGGCCCAAATTGGGGGGAGCGAGCGACGCTCCTATGGGTTTTCTAATGCATTCTAAAATTTAAAAACTTTTCGGCCCAAAACAAATGATAATATGCCGGGAAAATTTCCGTTTTTATATAAAATGAATAAAAAAATGGGGGTAAATAAAAAAAAATATTAAAATTTCAAATAAAACAAAGGGTTTTTTTTCTTTATTTTCGTTTTACCAAGGATCAAAAGTCCCGACCCTCACATTCCCGTCCCCTTTCCCCCCCCCTTGAGATTGTAAGCCTCGCGGGTTTGGGTCCTCTCTCCCTCTGCCCGGGGCCCAAAAAGGGTTTTTATCACTTATCACTTTTACTCTGATTTGTTAAAGTATGAAACCCCCTCGAATGTACAAACGCCCTTGGGAAACAATTTGGGGCTTTAAAAATTTAAAAAATAATAAATTAAAAAGTATGGGTTTAAAAAAATAAAAAAAATAAACAGGATTTTATTGTTTTAATTTTTTTTTCTTTACCCCAAAATTATTATTCATTTTATATAACCCCTTGGGACCCCCTTCTGTAGTCTTTCATTTGATTTAGGCCATGTACCAGTTTTATTTCGATTGCATTGAAAAATTCATAGGAGCGTCGCTTGCTCTCCCCCTTGTTCCAAATAAACCCCGGGCCCCCTTTTAACTTAGCCAATCACAGAGCCCTTTCTCCCGAATTTCTTTTCCCCATAAAACACTATTTAGAAAGTACCCCACGCTCTGATTTGCTAAGGCTGGAGAGCCCCCCCCGCTTTTAACCCAAAAAGCTCTTTTCTTTCCTTTTTACTGTATTTTTTAACTGTCCCCCCCTTTGATTTTGATTTGGGTTTAAAATTCTCCATACTATAATGGGTTCCCCGTCGTTTATTCTGATTGGCCGAGATACCCAAAGCCCCCGCTAGCTAAACCCAATCAGCCTTTTCTCTTTTTTTACTGTATTTTTGAACTGTCCCGCCTTTGATTTGATTGGTCAATAGCTCCCATAGGTTTTAATGGTTCATGTTGTCCTATTTATTCCCGGGTTTTGGACCAATGGAATGTTTCAGAATTTGAATTATTGTTTTTCCCCGGGCAATTTCCAATATCCAATTCTTGATATTGCGCCGCCAGATTTTTGGAAAGTATTTTATTTTTGTATTTTTTTTTTTTTAAGGTTTTTCCGCCTTTTTTAAAGGCGATTTTTTTCGGAATCATACTCCCTGCCGCATGGAGTGCGCCGAGAAAATTTTCCTACGTCTTTATGTTTCCCCGCTGTTCCGTTCTCGGGTTTACCGCCCCCTCAAAAAAAAGTGGTCTGATGCAAGTGCTGACGCTGCATGCACCGCACTTTTCCCCACTCGTGATCGTACTGCCTCAGAGTTTTTGAGCGCCCCTCCGCCCCCAGAAAGCCCCCACCGCAGCCCCTTTCCCCGCCCCTTCATGGCGGGGGGCAGCTAAAGTGGCAACATGCGCCTAACACCCAAACCCCCCGTCTGACAGGGGGATTCGGGGCGGGGGGCGGGTTACTCCCAAAAACAGGCGAAAAGCCCGATATACATGTCCCCAAATAGGAAAGTATATTTTGTAATCAATTTAAAAGGATTGTCTCCCCACAGGGTTTCAAAAATGCTGAAAAAAATTCTCTTTTCATTCTGGTTCATACAATTGGCATAAGCCCTGCTTGTACAGCTAAGTTGTGCTTTCAGATGCAAATTAGATTAGATTAGTTTTCTCAAATACCAAGACTTCTTATCTGACCCCCAAAAACAAAAGCCCTAATTCGAGCTGTTTATTGAGATAAATCAAGCTTTTTACTGTTGGCGCACGGGACATGCTGACACGCAGACCTGTGTGTGACTCACTCTCTGTTATTCATTGAAAAAACAGCCCCAGGAGATTTGTTTACGGGTCGTTACTAGGGAACTAAAATAGCCATGTAGGAAAAAAAATTTCACTTGTATCTTTTGGGAAAAAACAAAGGAACAATGCAATATATTTGGAAAATGTCTTTTTTTTTGTGTTCCCTAAAATTTTGAAATATTCTTTGTAGCAAAGACAACCCCTTTTAACCTTAACCATTTCTTGATAGAGTAAAACAGCGAGAAGAAAAAAAAGGGGGGGTTTTTAAAAATTTTTTTTTTTTAAAAACATACATTTCGTTTTTTCATTTTTCATTTTCATATAGGCATAAACTTATTACTGTTTCCCCAAAAAAATGAATGTTTGAAAAAGTGAGATATTTGCACTTAGGGCAACATGTGGGAAAAAAAAAGTGGCTCAGTCCATTCTTTTTATTTTTAAATCCCCACACATTAGTACAGGGATTGCAAAGCACCACGGATTTTTGTAAAAGCACCTATTTTGGGGGGGGGGGGCGGGGCGGGAGGCGGGGCGCTCTGGAACTGTATGAAGCTATAGATTTATAGCTTCGTAGGCAATTCCAGGGCCATTACTGCGGGACACCAAATTTTTTTGTTTTGACAGAATGGCCCATTTATGGGCCCCCATAGACCGGGGTTTATAATAGGCGCATTCTACACTTTTCTTTGCGCGAAAAATTGCCCCCTTTTAAACGCCCAAAAAACATACATGTCGCCCTTAATCTTTTAAAAAACATAAAATCAAAATGGTCTTTGTTTAAATTTTAGATCAGGGTTGTCAAAAATCATTTCACAGGGGTCGCAGAGCATTGTGGCCCTCAAAGGGCTTTTGGAGGCTGGCTAGGATACCGGGTTTAAGGGCCCGTCAGTTCTGTGCCCCCCACCTGTCAGATGCTGAATAATTGGTATAAATTTTCACCCCGGGGAACCCAAAATTTCCCAAGATGGCCGCTTCATGCCCTGCCCCACTGCTTCGGGGCCCAAACCTAGCTTTGTCTTAAAAGGTAATTTGGAGACCCCCATTCCTTTTTGGTCTAGACCCTTCCAAACCCCTGTTTGGGCGGGTCTAGGCTCTTGCGGGCCCACAAAAAATTGAGATGGGGGGCCCAGATTGAGAAATAGAAATTTTGTTTTAAACAAACTTCCAGCAGATGGGGGATGGAAAATAAACCCAAAAGGGTAAACATGTAAGGGTGACATGTAATAAACAGTAAGGGGGACCCAACCTACATTTCGGGCCCAGATGTCATTTCCCTCTACTCTCCCGGATCCCTGACTGTCTGTCCTCCTTTTCCCCTTTTCCCCCTCACATCTCCTAAAATTTAAAGGGGGAGAAAACAGAACTAAATCATTTTTCCCCCCGCCCAAAACCTCTACCCCTGCCCCTGTTTCTTCTCTTTTACGTCAACGGCTCTACCCCTTTCACGGGCCCCAAAAAGCCCGCTTTTGGGTAACCCTAGACTCTGTTTTAAATTCTTTAAAACCACACATCCAAACCCTCCCCTCTCCCTGCTGCCCCACCTGAAAAAAAATCCCCTACATCCCCTTTCCTCGGCTATGACCTAAAAAAAAATGCTGGTCCATGCCCTTTCTTTCTCCCCCCCTTGACAACTGCAACATCCTTCTCAGTGGCCCCCCCGGGTAGCACCCTCGTTTCCCCCCTCCAATCCACCCTTAACTCGGGCTGCCCGTCTTATCCACCTCTCTCCTCGCTACTCCTTTTGCCTCTCCCCTCCCAACCCCTTCAAATGGCTTCCCCTTTTCCCAGGGGAATTCATTTCAACTACTAACCCCTGGGCCTACAAGGCTTTTCCATGACCTCCCCTCCATACATCTCTGCCCCCAATTTCCAAAAATCTCCCCTCAGCAAACTCCGTCCTCACAGGACCTTCTCCTCGGTCTCCCCATATCAGCTCCTCACACAACCGTCTCCAAAAACTTCTCCCTTTCTTTACCCACACTCTTTAAAATCCTGCCCCCAAAAACATCAGACTCTCCTTTCCCCTTTCACCACTTAAAAGCAACCTGAAAACCCCTTTCTTCAGGCTTTTCCTTTTTAACCCCTTTACTAAACTTGCCCCACTTCCTCCACAGGGGCATTTTCTGGCCCCCCACCTCCTGTCTCTTTTCCCCCCCCCTTTTGATTGTAAAACCCTCGCGGGTAAGGGGCCTCTCTCCCTCTGTCAAAAGCAAATTTTCATTTTCCCCTTTTTCACTGTACTCGTTTGACTTATGAAATTTTATGAACCCCCTCGAATGGGACAGGGCCCCGGGAAAACAAGGCGCTTTAAAAAAAATAATAATAATAATTTAAAAAGTTTAATGACTGCACTATTCTTTGGGATTTTTCTTGTGGCCAAAAAATTGTCCCTAGCCCTTGTTCAATAGATGTTTAAAAAAGTTCCCCCCTAGGCCAAAACTTTTTACCCGTACGGCACTTTTGGGAAAGCCCAAAGATATTTACCAAAGATATGAGACAAAGAAAATGTATGAACCAAGCTATGCCCCCAAAAATATGAGCCCCCAGGTATGGCTATGGGGCCAAAAAAAATGCACCCAAAGAAATTTCGCTATTTCTGTTGCTATGCAAAAGGAAAAGCCGCGGGCCCAAATTTTTTGATCCCCCATAAAGTTCATTACACTGTCGTATTTTACACTCCCCTATATTTAATTTGGAACTTTGCCCTGTTTTGGGCCAAGTTTTTACATGCCCCCCTAAGTGTTAAGGGCATGTCCCCCTGGCCCCGGGTTTTCGGGCATTTTTCAGGCCCCTTTGCGGTTTTTCAGACCGTCTGAAAAACCGGCCGGAAAACGGCTCCAAAAAAAAATTTGTTTTCAGAAATCCCTTTTGCTTTGGGTTTTTCCCCCCGGGGTTTTTCCGCCCCTTGGGCCCCCCGCAAAGCATTCTACAATCCGGGTTTTTTGGGCGGGAATTTTGGGCCCCCCCTAATGTTTTTGAAAGGGGGGGGGGGGTTTTTCCCCTCACGCCAAAAATCCACCACCTAAACCCACCTGGGATACCAAAGTTTCAATATCTTTTTCAAAAGAAAAAAGACAAAGGGGAAAAAATATAAAAGGCAAACTAGATCCCGGCCTTTTCAATCTTTTAGGGTTTCCATGTTTCTAATAAGTAATTGAAAAAGGGGAAAATTTTTTTTTTTTGGAGTCTTCTGTAAATTTCTCTGGTGAGGGCTTAAATTGTGCCTTTGGGGGTCCCCGGAGATAGGGTTTTAAAAATGCAAAAAATCAGTATAAAGCAATTTAATGACATTTTTATAGTGATCTCTTATTGTATATGGAAAATAGGATAAATGAGGACTGAACTGTGTACAAAGATGAGCAGAAATATATTGCTTAGTTTACATCTGCAGATAACATCTATAACTCACTGGTGTGAACTATACAACCCTGGTGGATGGAAGACAGATATTTCACTGTGATGCAGATTGTTGATATAACTGGGATGAGTTATATACAATAGGGATCATTCCAGGCTGTCAGGCCTCCTGTAGTGGCATCCTCTCTCAACTTTGTTTTCCAGTTCCTAATGCGTTCTGTGCAAATACGCTGAAGCAAAATGAACATCTCATGAGCTAAGATGCCACGGGTGATGGTGGACTGGCAAATGTTCGTTTGGAAACAAACAGAAGTAAGGGGTGCTGTAGATCATATAATAGACTAACACAAAAGTATAGGAAAAATTAAGCTCGTAGTATATAGAAACGTGTGAAAGAAGTGCAGAATTAGTAAAATACTGCAATTTTGCAGTTTTTCATTGAGGTTTTTGTAGATTCTTCCCTTATTTGTTGTTGGGCTTCTAAACCATCCAGGGCACGGGCCCTTTGTGTTACATTTTTCCCAATAGGGCTTGTTTCATGCCACTTTTTTTATGACACATCGTAAACTGCGGCATGCATTTTTCGGATACAAAAACGTATGTTCCTATTACTTATTTTCCACTTAGACACTGTACATCAACTCCGCACTAATCTATATAATGAAAATCAGGGCTGACAAATGTGCATCCTTAAAACCACTGTCATGGGGATCCGGTGCGGGTGCCGCTGCTACCCGCATCCAGCTCCTCGCTGCCCGGGTCCCGGCGCCTGCTCACTTACCCATCCACGGTCCTGTGCATGCTGCTCCTGCCTGTCCCGGCCACCGCGCACGTACCCGCTGCTTAGGGCGGCTGGTCTGGATTTAAAGTGACAGCGCACCGGTAATTAGTCTATTGCCGGCCGCTGGTCCTATATAAGGTATACGCCCTCTGCACTCTCTGCCAGATTGTTGGTGTGCATTGAGTGAGTCTTGAGCGTGTTGGAGTTCCAGTCCGTTCCGCTAAGTTTCCTGACCTTGCCTGTTTGCCGCCTCCCCTGACCATCTGCCCGTCTCTGACCACGAACCTCTGCCGCCTGCCCTGAATCCTCCTTCCCCGAAACGTCTCGGATTTTATTCGTACTCGCATTACCCTGGCCGCCATCGCAAAAGTATGGGGGGAGCGACCGGTAGCCTAAACCCCGCAGCAGTCCATCCTGCTTTGGGGGCAGGCCTGGTGAATCCCGGGGCTACTTAGACCCCGCCCCCTGGCGTGGCTTAACTATAAACGCTTGGGGTGGCCAGCAACCACCAACCCGTTAAACCACTTTTTATGTTATGTGTAATACCTCTAACACTGAATATCATACATTTACCAAAAATACACAATACGGGGAGTAAATTTAAAACCCTACATATCCGTTGTACTGCTATACAAAAATCCACTTAACTGTCAATTTAAACTAATAATACCCCACAGTTAAACCAGTGACTCACAGGTGATGTGTTCTCTGATCAGAGTAGTTCTCTTCGTTTTTTTTTACTTCTTCCAGCCATGACTTGTCGCTGCAGAATTTGCCACAGAAAGATTTTAGATTACTCACTTTTTTTTAGCACCTCCGTATCTGTTTCCCACCTTTGTACAAGTGGGACAAGTGGTAGAAAGGTAAGGTCACACAAAACTCTATGGGCCACATCTATGAAAACTATCTTGGTCTAAGACTTTCTATGTTGTCCAAAGCAAACAGAGTTCCCCTTTTAATTCATATAGTGTTGTGAAAAAATGAAAGGGGCGCTCTGATTGGTTGCTATGGGCAACAAAGAAAGTCTTAGACCAAGACAGTTTTCATACATGTTTCCCTATGTCTCCAGAGAGCACATGTAGGCAGTTGAAGTACATGGCAGCAGACAAGAGAAAAATTATACATCAAACAAATCTTGGCCATAATCCATGTTTTCCATAACTCAATTCTGAGATTACGGCCCAGAAACCCAGCCACACTTTCTACCTTGTGCATAAGAATTTTAGGCTTTGGTGAACCACAAGAATGGAAATCGGCCCAAATTATAAATCTGTCGTATTCATTTTGTATGCCTGGATTGTGAAAATCATACTGGCGAACTTGGTGGTCATGATATCTGGCTAGGATACGCCTAGCACGAATAATGACCACATTGAAGGCAAAAGCCCATTTTCAGATCCAGGAGTTACTATCAAGCATAAGTTTGTCCAATTCTCTTCAGCTGTGCGCCTCAGCCTAGAGTCTTTAGTCGATCAGATTGGAAAAGGTCTGTTTTTTTGTTATTTTATCCCTTTTGTTAATACTGGACCGCACATTTTATATATGTCTGTTATTGTGTAATTTTTGTAACCAAACACTGTACCTGTATATTAAAGCTTAAAACTTTGATAGCTTTGCCTTGTCACCCTAACAAACCCCATATCTCTCCGAAGAGTTAGCAAATTCACTTTTTAAGGTGGTGGCAGTGTATGTGTTGTTGGCAGTGGGATCAAATTCTCTGTTTCCTTTATTGTGTGCCCCTGTGCCCTCGATATTTCCCCACCTTGGGCCCCTCTTATATCACAATTGGTGGCACCAGTCGGATCAGGGCTACTGGAAAGAGCAAAGTTACCATCAGAAGTGACATTATCATGTGATGATCTGCTTCTGGGGCGAATGCGGGCTGATATTTTAAGGATGGGAAGAAACCAATATCCATGGACTTTCCCATCCTGATAGTACTAGCTTGCAGCTGCCACTTTTACCTAAAACCTAGAACCCTACATCATTTTCTATCATTTGTTAAAAATATTAGTATAAATCATTTAGAAAAAAAATGACATGGAGTTTTCTTTTATTTTTCATAACCAGCTTCAGTCTATCACGATGGGAAAGTTTATGTATATTGGTCTCTTTCCATCCTAAAAATATCAGCTGCCAGCCCCGGAAATGGATCATCACATTAAATTGTCAGCTTCTGATGGTGATCCAACTTACCCTTACTGCATTGGGTACTGGATAATAGGGGGTTAGTGTCAGCCTTGGAGTAACAAGAAATAACTCTAACGCCAAACCCCTGTGATAGTGATGAGGAAGTGTCGGTGAGATACCTTTATTACTAACACTTGAATTAAATGGTAAAAAACCTCCACAAACAACAAAATCCCCTTTATTTAAATAAACACTCCCTGACAACTTCTCTGACCATTTTATTAAAGACATGGATCCAACACTGGTCCGACATAGTCCATCGAATCCCATGTAGTCTAAAAGGGAAACCTGTGAAATAATGCTACACACACATATAGGCTGGATAGGCTATCTGGCATCCAGGAAGCTGAGTGACGACACAACAATCCATTTTCCTATGATTGAAAAGCTGGGTATCTGCTGTGGAGGATGGGATATCTGGTGCCCAAGGAAGCTGGGTGGCATCCCAACAGCAGACACCCAAGTTTTCTATTGTAGAAAAGTTTGATGTCTGCTGTGGGGGATGGGGCATCACTTAGCTTTCCTATGTACGCCCTCCATTAGATAGGAAGATATATAAATCTCCTAATAGATAGGTATATAGGCACCCCATTAGGTAGGTAGGTATATAGGCCCCTCATTGAGTAGGTATATAGGCCTCTCCATTAGCTAGCTAGGTATATTGGCTTCGCCCGTAGGTAGTTATAAAGGCTCCCTCAGTAGGTAGGTATTAAGGCCCCCCCTTTAGATAGGAAGATATATAAATCTCTCAATAGATAGGCATAAATGCACCCCATTAAGTTCAACAAACATACAGATATGCAGCTTCGATCCAGGTATGGTAAAATCTTGTAATTTTATTTCATATTCAAGTAAAAAGTGTACATGCGATACACCACGCAGCAAAAATCGCTAAATTAAGTTGGTAGGTATTTAGGCCCCCATTATGTAGGTATATAGGCCCCCATTGGATAAATAGGTATATAGGCCTACCTGGTAGGTAGGTATATGGGTACCCTCAGTAGATAGATAGGTATATAGGCCCCCTCAATAGGTGAGTATATAGGTGCCCTAGGTAGATAGATAGGTATATAGGCCCTCTCAATAGGAAGGTATATAGGTCCCCTCAGTAGGTAGGATGGTATATAGGTCCCCCCAGTAGGTAGATAGGTAAACCGGCCCCCTCGGGAAGTCGGTAGCTATATAGAGCCCTTAATAGGTAAATAGGTACATAGGCATACCCCAGTCAGTAAGTACATAGGTGCCCTCAGTAGGTAGGCAGGTATATAGGCCCCCCTTACTGGGTAAGTATATAGGTCCCATCAGTAGGTAGATAAGTAGGTAAATGGGTCCTCTCAGTAGGTATATAGATTCCTCAGTACATAAGTAAATAGGCCCCCTCAGTAGGTACATAAGTCCCCAAAGTAGGAAGATGTATAGCCCCCCAGTAGGTAGGTATATAGGCTTTCCAGTAGTTAGATAGGTAAACAGGTCCCCCTAGTAGGTAGGTAGGTATATAGAACTCCCTTAGTAGGTAGATAGGTAAAAAGAGCCCCCAGTAGGTATATAGGTATATAGCCCCTCCAATAGGAAGGAGGGCATATAGGCCCCATAAAAGATAAAAATAAAATAATACTCACCTTTACCCATTCTGCTGACATCATTGCTTCTCCCAGAAACTACTAGGTTGCAAGGCTTTGTGGCCTAATAGAGGTAGCGGCGTAGGTGTAACGCCACCTGCACTGTTTAATTGTGAGCCGCACAGGAGTTGACAGCGGGGCAAAAACTTGTGCTATGGACCATTCCCTTTTTATTTCATTACATTCTATTCCCTTTAAGTAATAAAATGTTTTATTAGCTAATATAGTAAATAATGAGATCACATAACATAGAAATAACTGTATATTTAGTAAACCACACTGCTTAAACATACATTACTAACAAAATCATAATGGAAACCTGCTGCAGTCTGCAAGAGAACTGTAACTTAAGAGAATATTTGTTATTCAGTAATAACCAAAAATATTTGTTAACAATGTCCTGGGGTGCTGAAGTCCACAATGCAGCTGAAGGTGTAAATGGGAGCTCATTCATTATCAATTGCACATAAACCATTGAGGTAGACCATGTAGCTGTTATAGTGTCCCCAATAGAGAATCTCTATTTTATGATAGCTTCCAGGTGAAAAAAGTTCAATAGTGTCCAGAAGAACCAAAGAGAAGGCTTTTTATTTATGCACTGTTGTCCCCGTCCTCCATGTATGCCATTGTTTATAAATCACCTGCAAGTCAATAGATCCTGCAAAGATTGTAGGGGTCCCACAGACGTCATGCTTTAATTGTTTCCAAACCTACCTTTATTCAAAAGGGGTTAAATGGGTAATGGTCACTAAAATAATTGTTTTGTGTTTTGTGAATAAAATGGTCATCACCATCGCCTGATGCTTGAAACAAGAATGACATTTGCCAAAATTACTTATGTGTTCTAAGATGGATGAGGAGTCCAATCCTCGAGCCACAAATGTTGGGACAGTGGGGCAAGAGATTATATTGGTTAATTGATTTCACAAGTCTGGGCTCTTCTCCCTCTCATTTCATTGTTGTTTGCTACTTTATTGAATAGGCGGTTGGTCTCAAAATTCACTGCCACTTAATAAGGTCACACCACACCATAAAGAACAATCTATACCCAGAACTTCCCAGTTAGTGATATCAATCTGGTCTTTTTTAAGGCAGGTCATGATGGTGTCTTTGAATTGCTTACTCAGGCCAACCTACCTTTTCTAGCCTTGGTTTGGTTCAGAGTAGAATACTTGTCTTGGGAGAAATGTGTTGGGCATCTTGATGCAGTGGCTTGTCCAGCAGAGTAGGTTTGGCTTTCATCCTTGTCATCATTGCCTCAGTAAGGATGCTGGAATTGGTATAGTGAGCCTCCCTGCACTGATGGAATCTCTTATGAGTCTTCAATTGGCAACTGTAGGTAACCCAGATCTCACTGGCATACAGAAAAGTAGTGACACAAACGTTGCTATGGATCATTAGTTTGATTTCCTTCTTAAGGTCATGGCTCTCAAAGACGATGCTGGCCCAACTGAAGTGGTGCTGAACTACCTCCTCAATGGTTGTCCTTTGGGATAGGTGGCTGTCAAGGTAGGGGAAGTGCTCAACCTAGAGTTTCTCCAGCGATGGTGATTGCTGGGGGTTCAGTTACCTTGCCTTGGACATCTTTGATGAAGATCTGGGTTTTCCTGATGTTAAGAAACAGCTCAAGGCTTTTATAAGCTTCAGTGAAGAGGTTCAGAGTGGTCTGGAGTTCATTTGCTGAGTGGGCAAACATGGCATGGTCACAGGTTGATGACTGTTGTCTTGGTCACTTTTGTGGGTAACCTTAAGGTGATGTAGATTGCTGGTACCTGTATATGAGATAACTTCCCACATTTAAAATAATGATTTCATTATTCTCGAGTCCAGTAGCAACCTGCTGGTCTGTATTTACATAGCTGTATATACTCGAGTATAAGCCGACCCAAATATAAGCCGAGGCACCTACATTTGCCACAAAAAAATTAGAAAACTTATTGACTCAAGTATAAGCCTAGGGTGTAAAATGCAGAAGC